>CAJVPM010000215.1:0-20943 GCA_910592325.1 Scutellospora calospora | reverse complement strand
TTTTTGAAACTTTAACTAACAATAGCTTAGCAAAAACTTTATCAAAATTAATAAAAATTTTTTTAAAATAAATATTATAAATTGTAGAATTTATTTAAAAAATTTTTATTAAATTTGATAAAGCTTTTGTTGAGTTATTGTTATTTAAAGTTTTAAAAAAATTTCAATAAAACCAATTTGCTTGATTTCTATTGACTTACCTCTATATTGTGAGAGTACAACTAGTCATATGTATAACTTTAGATTGTCTATTTAAGTAGTCTGCTTAAAGGTTCTACACTAGTTGCAATATCTGAAATCTATTTGAAGATTCTCTATTTAAACCTTCTGGCTCTATGACTTATTTGTTTCTATCTATTTTATATCAAGCTAGCCTAACTCTATGCTACTTTTCCAAGAAGACACTCAAGCTAACATATGTCTACAAACTTTATGATTTGAAGTCTAAGCTCATCTCAGGTACTTCTTTACCAACTTCCTAACTGATAGGTACTGTGGTATCTAACTATGCTATACTATATTCTAATCTAGCTTACATATACCCTTGTTTGATATTTATACAAATCTAGTTCCTACTGTAACCTTTTACTGAATTAGTTCTTCATGTTTTCAGATATTTCATGAGACAAATCCTTCTAATCTAGTTAGCTGCCAAGCCAAGTTAGTGTTGCTATATACAAATTTACTCGCATCTACTCAGTTGCATCTTTCAGCTACAGATTTCTTTCATCAGATCAAATATAAACTGGTATGACTATTGAAATCTATACTACTTTATCTAACTCAGAATTTCTACAATGCAGATTCCTTGCTTGTAGATCTTATTAAAATTTATTTATATAATATTATACTTTACCAAATGCCTTGTCATACTTCTAATACTTCGATTAGTATTAGTGTAATGTAATTTACAGGGTTATAACCTCAGAAATGAGCAGAGTTTTACTGTAAGTTAGATACAAATGTCTAGATAATTATTCAATTCTGTATATAGTAGAATTTGAACTTTAGACCTCTTGTATAGCGGTCTGGTAACCTAACTACTATACTAAAATCACCAGACCTTATAGTATCAATTGTTTATATATACTATCTAATTAACTGATAGCTTTTTCATTTTTAGTATACTTGTTATACTGCTTATTACTTTTTTGCATTAACTTATACTTGCTTTTTCCTAGCTTTTAAAATTAATCTACATCTCTAAGAATCTTGTATTTTCTCCTACTTTTTTAACTTCAATATATTCAAATAGTATTCTAATTCAGATACCTTCTGATATTTTAACTTTATTGCCTACTTTCTATATGATTATTTCAGACTTTGTTCTATTAATCTCTATATCATTCAGTTCAAAGAACTCATTTGATATATTTATAATATTTTATAAAAAGTCTTTAGATAATATAACCTATGTAATATTATCTGCATAGACTAGTACTAATACCTTAATTTTTTCTCTTTTGAGATATTTTTGCTTAAATCTAATAGTTAATTCAAATATATTTAGTATTCAAAATTCATCTATTTTACAGCAGCAACTTTCGAGAATGCAATTATAGAAGAAAGTATAAGAGATTCTGAGATTAAAGAATACCTAACAGACTTAAGTAGTAGACTAAAAGGAAGGAAAACAGTAGAGTTTTATACAGACAGGGCAATGAGCAGGAAGGAGGAAGGAAAAAACAAAATAAGGATCAGATGGATAGCAAAAACTGAGAATAGATTAGATAATAGTATTAGTTTTAATAGTTGCATAGAAAATTAGCTCTCCTCAACTCATACTGAATTAGGCACAATTTGAACTGCTCTACTAACAACACCTATAGAAATCCAAGTTCATATATTTACAGATAGCAAAGCTACAATAGAAGCTATCAAAAAATACAATAATATAAACAAACTAAGAGACTATTTCAAAGTCAAAAATAGAAGTCTACTGAGCCAAATAAAAAGTTGTTGCAAAGCTAAAAGTCTAAATCTAAGACTCTACAAGGTTAAAGGTCATAGCAGTAATACAAGCAATGACTCAGCTAATAGACTTGCAAAAAAGGATCTAAGCTCAAGAAATACTCTAAGTATACTAGAGGCTGAGTTAGCAGATATTAATTATATTCCTAAATAGAAAGGCTAAAGTATAGATAGCTTATTGAGATCTTTTGTAAATATTATTTCTGCAGCATACTATGAAACAGAATAGTTAAGACTAAGCAAAATAGCAGATATCCTAGAGTAAAATTATGAAAACCTTAGGAATAATAAACTAATTTGAAACAATATGTAATAGGTCCTAAAGAAGCTACAAGACAAAAAGTGTATAAGCTTAAAAAAGAGCAAAGCATTAATATTTTAAATAAAATGTATAAACAATCTACTGCTCATAAAAGATATATGTTTTCAAAGAAATCCAAAACTATACAAAAATCAAAGATGTATTGCATGCTTTTGTAAGGACAAAGACTTATACCATATCACAGAATATGAATTATACCAAAGAATATAGAAAAATCTGGAGGAGGAAGTGATCTAATTGACAGGACTTGAAGTCTTATTATAGCATGATATCTCTATAAACTCTAATTTACTTAAAGAAGCAATCTTTGGAAAGCAACAGAATACAAACCTCAAGAATAGAAAACTACTGCTAAGAGGTTTTACAAACACTAAGCAACAAAGAGAAGTTATAAAACTAACTAGCTCAAAAAGGAAAGCAAACTTGATTTTAGTAAAGTTTATTGAACAGTTTTGGGATTGCTTTTATAAATGATTATAGAAGTTCTGCTGCGAGATAATAGCTGACTGTGAAAAGGAAAATAATATCTCAAGAAAAAAAAAAAAAGAAAAAATGGAAAAAGAAATATACGAAGTCAAACAAAGAAAACATTATACTTACAGATATACTTAAAGAAACCTAGAAAAAAAAAAAACAAGTATCTAAGAAAAATTGAGTAAAAAAATTGATCAATAGGTTTTTTTTAGTATGAGAAAAGAGTAGTCAAAATTCAAAACAAAATAGGAGATCTTGATATAGGCTAGTAGCAGCCTCTTAATAATTAGTAATTAGTAAGCTGAATATAGCTTAACATTTCTATGAGAGAAAATGTTGCTACAACAAATCACATCTGTGCACTAGAAGGCAGCTGAGTGAGTCTAAAATAATTAAAGGAAAGTATTTTAATATAGTTGATAAAGTAATTTACTTTATAGCTTTTATAAGTTTTTTCTTAATAAAATAATAAGCAAGATCATCTAAGTTTAAAAAAAAAAAAAAAAAAAAATCAAAATTCATCTATTATATGTGTACTAGTAGCAGATCATAGAAAAATCTCTATATCAGAGGTAAAATAACCTCTTCTTAGTCTATTCTATTACCTGCTATGAAAAACTTGTTAGTTCATTATTAGTAATTACTCTAATTTTATGATCTTTATATAGATATTTAATAAATATGATTAGCTTTTTAAGAAATTTAATTCTTTTTATAGCAAATTTGAATGCTATTATACTAACTAAATTGAATACTTTTCTTATATCTTGAAATACAATTCAAAGTTTAAAATTTTATTGTTTAGTATTTTCAATCATATTATTTAAGATATATATTAGCACTATTGTACTTTTTTTAGATAATTCTGCAAAATTTGTACCTTTAAGTATATTTTTTTGACTTATTATTTTGCATAGCCTTTTCTGAACAATTCTTATAACGAGCTTTCTGAATATTTCAAGTAACATAATAGGTCATGTAAATATTAAATTATATTTCTAGTTAATACTTTTAGAAATTAAGTAGATTTGACCAAGTTCTCATTTCTTTAAAAACTTTTTTTTTGTAATGATTCTGTTTGCAAAATCTATCAAATGTCTTTTGCTTTTACTATTTATATTTTTAATTAGCTTATAGCTAATACCTAATATTTCTGATATGTGTATCTTTTTGTAGTGAACTTGTAACTTTATTCTATTCTTTTTTAATAACTTTCTTTATAACTAACTTATATTACTCTTTTTTTATGCTATCTTGCTCATCATATATTTCTTTTCAATTACTATTTATTTTATCAAATTTGTATTCTCTTTATCTAAACTATTTCTGAAAATATTTTACTACTTCTTTCTTAATTTTTTTTTTTTTTTTTTTTTTATTTTTTTTTTTATACAACGAGATCTATTCTCTAATTCTTTATTATTATCAAATAAAGGAATATATAAGCGTGTATATATATATTTAAAAGAATAAAGGAGGTAGGGTAAGAGCTAGTTTACTCTTGACCTAAGCTATACTAGAAAAGCTATAAACCTCTAGTCTTTGTGCAACTAGTCAATAGATAATTAGCTATTGCTAATATATTGATATATCTTAGATTTAATTTGCAAAGTAGGGATTGAATTAGTATGAGTATAAGTGACTACTAGAAGTGGAGCAGGTATTATTAAAGCTGAAGTATGTATAATTTGTTGAGAGGGTAATCAGAGTTCTTCATATATTGTTTAAATAATTAAATAATGTAATAATAGAGCAAATTCAATTCTATAATAGTCTCTTTTAAATAGTGCTAGAGTTGTTGATGTAATAAACCTAATTGGAACATTATTTTGAATATGAAGATATTTAAAAGCACTAATAAAATTAGCAAGGTTAGTAGTAGATAATCCAACTTCCGTAGCTAGTGTTGATATTATATCAGTAAGGAGTCTATTAACAGATGAAGAGTTATAAGGACAAGTGAGCAAATGTGCTATTGTTTTAGGAGAAGATGCACAGTAAGCATATAAATAATTTTCATGTTTAGAAAGATTCCATTGATGGAGTGTTAGATGAGTTGGAAGTTCTCCAGTGATTATTTTTACTTTGAAGTTCTTTAGTTTTGAGAACTATGCATTAGTATGTAAAGATAATAGTTGTTCATCAAATGATAAGTAGCTTAATATACTTGTCCAACAGATATCTTTGAATCTTTGGGCCCATTGCGTATTCTGTTTTGTTTTACCTAAATAGTACTGTTTGTTATCTTCAGTAGGTGTTTATGTGTTATAAAGTATTGTAAATACATGGTGTAGATAGTAAGCATAGTATATATCAGTTATAAAGATGCTTATAAAGAGTGATATCTAATTCAATTATATGATCTGATTTGTTGCTATATCTAAGATCTTTGTCTAACAGCAGCATTAGGTTTAGAGAGATTATAATTGCTTTAGTTATGAGGAGTATATAAGGAAGTTTAGATTTTTCTAGTAGACTAAGTTGGTATAATAGGGTGTTCTGAATTTCTTCAATTAATTTTAGTAAATTTGTATTGTTTGATATAATAGTTATATTTGTACCTGGAAAGAAAGTTAAGACAAAAAAGAAAAGAATAGTTAGTGAAGCTTGTAACTGACTAGGCTAATTACTATTATAGATACTAATAGTGATTTCATTATTTGTAGTATAACAGGTTGCTGAGGAGAAGTTATTGTAGAAGATATCTAGTTGTTTTGTAATTATATATAATGAGCATTACTGTTTGGAGTTATTGCTTACTACTAATGAATTCCAAATATGTTGTAGAAATATTGAAAATACTGTTAATGGATATGATAATGCTAGTTTTTTTATAGTATTTACTATAGCGTATATTGGTGTAGCTTTTTTTAGAGCTAGAGAAATATTAGTTATATCAGCATAAAGATTTCTATAGGAGTCAACTTGGATAGCATAGAGATTTCTAGTATCGTATTAAAAAAAGCATTTTTTTGTTTTTAGAATAACATCTTTTAGTTCACAACTCTGATATGCCATTAATTTGTTATTTAATAAGAGGAGGTAGTGTCATATTATGGTAACTTTTTGGTCAAAATAATTAGTTTTGCCTATAGTTAGATTTGGTATAATTATTCAAGTTTTTTTTTTTGATCTCTATTTAGTTAGAGTAAATAGATTTAGATAAGTATATAATGTAGTTGGGTTAGCTATTGAGCTAATTAATTCTTGTATTTCTAAAAACTATTTGAGGATTTGAGCATGTGGGATTTTTTGAATATTGTAATGAAATTTATGCCATTCGAGGAGCTTCATATTGCTATGGTTAAAGAATTGTTCGACACAAAAAATAAAGTAGTTATTTAGTTTTTGTTTGAGGAAGGCTATGCGAGAATAAAGTTCTAATAGAAGATTAATTGAGGTGCTCTTCAGAGATAAAAGAATTGGCCAGTTATTATCTTCATGCTTTATAAGTTGTATATTAGTGAAATGAGCTGCAATTATGAACTGAGCTGTATGTGTTTGGAGCTATTGTAGTGGGAAGGTTAGAATATATGTAAGAATAGAGAGATTTGAGGCTATAGAATCTTGAAGTTGTTGTAGTTGTATTTTTAGGAAGGAAGATTCGAATGTTGTATGATTTAAATTCTTTATTAAAGTTAAAATTAAGTGAGAGTTTTGAGCTTGAAAAAGATTTATTAATGAGTATATTTCTGGATAGTATAGAAAGGAGTTTGGTATTCTATATGATAATTTAGCTTTGTATTTAACTATATTAGTATACGTATGAGTAAGTGAAGTAAGTTGTGAAGGTGACAAGAATATGCTATATAATCAGTAGGTAATTCTTAGAATTATAACACTGTTAATTATATATATAGCTTGCTTTTCAGTTATAAATGCATGTTGGAGTTTGTTGAGACTAGATCGTGCTTCAGAAATAATTATTTTCTGTTTTTTTGAGGGATTGCATAATAAAGAAAACTAGGCACCTAAATATTTAAATAGTTCATCTTTTTTTATCATAGTAATTATCTTATTATTGAGTTTAATTATTTTGTCTATGAGTGTCAAATTAGTTGCCAAAACAGATTTTGTAGGATTAACTCTGATTCCAGTAAACTTGTAGAAAGATTCTGCTTTCTTAATAATTTGTAGAAGTTCAGACCTTGTTGGTGCTACCTACAAGGAGTCATCCATATATGCCATAATTGAAGTGTAAACAGGTACTTGATTTGGTTAGAGTAGAATTACACTTTAGTAACCAGTATACTCTTTGTGTATTCATAATATTAGAGGGTCATAATATATCTTCTATAATAGTGGTGAGATTATTTCACCCTGATCTACTTCATCTTAAACAATATATTGATTTGTAGTGCTATAAGAGATAATAACATGATTATAATGGTTCAAAAATAGAAAAGTTATTGTATTAATAAAGGAAGATAGTAGTTTGATATGTTCTATTGCTTTGGCGAGAGTAGGTATATGTATTGAGTTGAAGGCTTTCGACATATCTTGTAACAAAAGCCAGATTTCTTTTTGTGCAGTAGAAGTATGTTTAATAATTATTGTTAGTTGAGAGATAGGTTGAATAGTTGATTGAAGAAGAAAGGCTGCATTATTTTAAGATAAGAGAATATTATTTCTGTTAAGAATATTAGTGAGTCTGTTAGTAAGTATTTTTGTGAAAACTTTTCGAGTATGATCAATTAAGGTAATTAGATACGTATGATTTAAATCAAAGTCATAAATTGCCTTTTTTGAGATAGACCAAATATTTGATGTTAAGTATTGATTTGGTACACTTTCCAAGAGTATATAGACGTTTAAAATTTTAAGTAGATGCAGTAGCGTTTTTTGTGATAGATGTTGTAATATTTCATTTGAGATACCCAATGGTCCAGTAGCCTTATGTAGTGATGTAGTATTAATTACTAGTATTAATTCCTCTATTGTAATTGGGATTATTAAAGAAGTGTAGATGTTATTTTGTATGTTTAATTTTGGGGCATAGTAGGGTTTTCAGTTTTTCTATTCATCATTATCTAGTAGATTAAACTTTGTTCAGTTTTGGAAGTACAGATGAATAGCTTCTTTTATTTCTTGATAGTCTGTGATAATAGCATCTGATAAAATTATTTTCTTAAAATTAGTATTGTCTGTATTCTGTTTAAGAATACTATTGATCATATGTGTAGTATTATTTTTAAAATTAGTTTGACAGCATTGAACATAATATTAAATACGTTCAGATTGTTTTAGATTCCTTTCTGTATTATGGCTTTTCCATATACTTGTTTTTTGAGCACTTATTACTTTTATAGTTTGCCTATAATATGAGATTTGAGAATCAGGATTGACTAGTAAACTGATAGAAATAGGTGTTAGAGGAGGTATAGATATGCCTAATAGTGTTGTTGCCTTTGTGATATATTTGTTGAGAAAATTTAACTAGTATGTAATATCTATAGATGATAAGGTCAAAACTAAGCTATGGAAGCATTTGTTAATATGTTTGAGTGCTGTTTGTAACTTAGAAGTTTTGAGAGAAAGTGCATACTAGAGTTTAGATCTCTTAAATATAAATAGAATATATATATTAGTTGCTTCTTTAATAGCTGCTGACTATATGTGTCATTGTTTATTTAAAGTACTAATATCTGTAATATTTGCACTTTATGTCAAAGGCTGAGTTAAGAAATCTACTTTGTACCTAAATTCCTCCTAGTTTACTGTTGTCATTTTATCATATAGTATATCTTCCTTTTCTTGCTTTTTTTCCTAGAAGCAAGAGGTAAAAAGTTTGTATACCAGGTCGTGCATATAATTAAATGGTCACTATAAGAAATTCTAATTGCATTAATTAGATCTGGAGGGTTGAGATCTAGTAATATATTTGGTAAAACCCAGATATCATCAATTTGTGAACTAGAGCAGTTGTTTTGCCATGTAGGAATAGTTATATTGTGAAATTACAAGAGGCTGGTATAGTTATTATAAGAAAGATTAGTTAGAAGTGTAAATTGTTTTTTGTTTAATTGAATATGTGAGTTAAAATCTCTGAGTATTATAATATGCTAGTTTTTTTGTTTTGCTTCTAATATCTATAAATTAATCTGTTGTTGTATACGAGTAAGGAGCTCTAGATGGTTAGATAGTAAATATACTGATATAATGCGATATCTATTATTGCTTGAAAAAAACAAATCTATATAAATTACCATTTCTAGATATGTTCTAATATTGTAAATATAGCTCTGAATAGAGTTATAGACTTGCTTCTCTATTTTGTATTGATATAGAGATATGATTAGATGTAAAGATTCTGTATAAAGGATTTGTAAGAGATTGATCAGATTGTTTTAATTTAGTTTTTGTAATTGAAACAATATATAAGTTCTCTTCTGCATAATAAGAAATCCATTGTTACAGTTTGGTTGAGTTATTTAATCCACGAATATTATGTGTAGCAATCCTTATTTTTTCTAGTGAGGTATTAGTAATATTGTTGTAGTTAGATATATTGTTGTTGGGTGTATTCTGGTTTGAGTTGTGTATTGAGTTACTCATTTAAAGAAGATTTTTCTTCATCTACTGCCATAGAGCTTATATCTGTATTAGCATTGTCTGCAGATTAGTTGTCAAAGAGGTCCTATTGAGGAGGAGGGAGGTCTTGGATACTGAATATAAAGTTTGGTAAGTTGTTAAACTCAAAGTGTTGTTGAAGCAATTGAATTGCTGCTAAGATATCTTCTTGATTAGTAATTGGAAAGTGAATAGTAGATTGTAGATCTTTAGTAGAAATAAAGGTGTTTATTTCATCATTGGAATTAGGTATTCGCTTGTTTGCTGTGAGTGAGTTAGAGGGTTTCTCAGATATATTATCTATATAGATAGTATTGCATAGAAATGATAAAATTCATGAAGTGCTCTTGCCACAATTACTAGCTCCTTAGAAGTAAAAATAGGTAAAATATGATTCACTTCAGTGATTAGTTCAGGTTCTTGTGGAAGATCTGGTTTATCTGTATAGTTAATTATAGTGTAGGCTAATGGAAGAGGGTTAGATATAGCATAATAATGAGGAATAGTATTTAAAAACTGTTTAACTGTATTAGTATCTTCTATTAGGAAGGAGAACTGCTCTAAGAGAGGTAGTGATGTAGGATTAGCAGGAGTCATCTTTTATTAATAAGATAATCATTAGATAGTGTTTTGAAAGCGTATTCCTGTCTTAATATATGAATATGATCTTTGAAGTATTGTGTATTTCTAGAGTAGAAAGGAAAGATTTCACAGAGTCTAGAGGTTAATTTCTGTAGTGTTAATAGTAGAGGTAATTTAAGTAGTGGCATACTAAAGTAGTCTGGAGGAATAGTACGGAATAAGTAGTATTCTTGAAGATGTTATTTGAATATTCTTAGGTTTTTGAGTTCTGCACGAGAGGTAATTAGAAACATATCTCTAGTTTCAGAGTTTAATAAGTGTGGATATGCAGATAGTTGTGTTCTAGTATCAGAAATATAAGCATCAGTAAACATTCAAAAGTATAGACACAACGAAGTGCTGCCACTACTACATGTATATTCCTCTAGTTTGCAATTAGTAAGGAAAATAGTAGGCCTGTTCTGATCTCTTTTGGAATTTCATTTGGTGTAGATGGTAAGTTTTGCAACTAGGCAAGTTGTAGTTTATGAATTTTATCTTTTAGAGACTTGAAGTTTTGTTTCATTGGTATTTTTGCAAACCCTATAATATATAGAATATGTTGAGTAATTTCATGATTATCAAGTAGTGAAAATTCTTCATTAGTCCAGAAGTCTATTGCAATCTTCTTTCACAGCATATTTGAGATTTGTTATTTGTTATTGTTATTAATTATAATTGTATTATACTGTTGTTTATATCTCTCAATTGCAGTTGTAAATAGTTGTTGATATTTTACTTGGTGAGAAGGGTGAGTATCTTGTTATTTAGTGAAGGATCAGAAGAAAGCTTTGTTTTGGTGATGTAGTTTTGTATTGATTGCAGGTAGAATAGAATATTCTGTTAGTTATGTTTGTAGTTTGTGCTGGACTAATTCTTTAATTTTGTCTAGATTTAAGAAGGTATCTATGATTTCTTGGTTATTCCAAAGTTGTTTGTCAAATGGTTGAACCTTAAGGGCTGCTAGAGTTTAGTGAGTTTGCTATGTCTAGTTATCTATAAGTCTGGTTAAATTAGGATAAAAGGTCCTTCTTAATTCTTGTATTCTTATTAGTGCTTAACTATAGCTTCATGGAGGTATGGGAATATCTGTGATAGTTCCTGTTGATTCACTATTCATGATTAGATCTGTGTTCAGTGATAGATCATGAGGTACAGTTATTGTTTGTTATTTCTCAGCCTGTTCTGTTTCTAAATTAGAAAACTTCTCTGTAGAATCTATATTAGATACATATCCTAATTCAGTTTGTTGTTTTTTTGACTAGTCATATGCTATTGTTGTGTTTGTTGGGGGTAAACTGGATTGCTCACTTTTTGATTTTTTTCTTTGGTGATATTTGTGTTTTTATTTTGCAAAGTATTAGTTTCATTGTTGCTTTGTTCCTTGTTTTATTCTCTTATTTTCTTTTTTTAATGTTTATTATTGTACTGGTCATCATCTGAGTTATCTTTAGTTAAGAGAGTAATATGAGAACTAGAAGTAGTATTATTGTGGGAGTGAGTTGCTGACATAGTTAGCAACTTTCTAATAGGAGTTACAAGTTTTACAATTGTATTGTTTTTGTTTCTCCTTTTCTTTATTGTTATTGTTTGTAAAGAGAATGATATAGTTTTGTTATGACTAGTTATTTATTGCAAAAATATAGTTTTATTAGTAGTTTTTGTAACTTTTCCCTTTTTTTCAGTTTTTGTTTTGTGTGTAAATTGATGTATGAGAAAGAGTTTTTAAAAAATGTTTTATATTTTTATATACTTTTATTTAAGCAATGTATATATATTTTGATTTCTTATACTAGACATATAAACTATCCTTAAAAGGCAACAAAACTTCAACAAGAAGTTCTATTTTTTTCTATTCATCTTCAGACAAAATATATTAGTGCAATTCTACTTCAGACAATAAAATACTATCTAATGTTACTTGTAACTTCAATGCTTATTCATATATATAAAAGGTAGAATTCTACTAAGTCACTATATCAAGAATTGGCTTTAATGAATTAGACAACTTAAACTTTTTGTGACATTTTTTTGATCCTCTAATACTTTTAATTAATCTACATAACTAAAAAAAATAAAACAAAAAAACTCTAATATAGTAATACTCACAAGTATCTCAAAAAAAGGTGATGCTATATAGAGTTAATAAACAAAAACTTGAATACAATAGGTATTAACAAAATAATGACCTTTTCTAACTCAGGTTCTATAATTTTAAAATACATTGAATAGCAAGATTCAAAACATGACCAAAATACTAAATTAATTGCTATATATTATCAAACTTAATACTATTTAATAATAAAGAATTAGAAAAATCGTGCAAAAATTTTATATTCAAAGTTGTATTATCATATACTATAGCTATTAATTTTAGTAAAATTCTATTTTGTTGAAGACAATCTTCTATAGCATTTGCAATTACAATACCTGTATATGATTCCTTCATATAAATAAAATCTAGTAGAATATGTTTTATTTTCTATGACATATTTAGATAGTGTATTTTAATAGCTTAAATAACTTTTTATTAGTCAAAGTAGTTCAGATGTCAGTTGTTACTGATATTCATTTAGGAATTTCTTGCAAAGTTTTCTTAAGTTGTTTACACTCTTTCTCAGAATTTTCTATAATATATTATTTTATAAGATCAGCAGAAGGTACTAAAGAAACTCATGAGTATTTCATTTTACTATTAAATAAATTTATTTTAATATATTAATATTTTACTATTACAGTAAATACTATTTTTACCTTTTACACAAAGCTCTAAATAAATAAGTATCTTTCTAAATTCATCATCTTCAACAATTGAAATAATTGATTACATTTTATGATCCATCTTTTTATCATATTAGTAAGTTTTTGTTAGTCAAAGGGTTTGTGATAATGATTTTTACTATTTAATATATCTATAATAGTTAAACCCTTTTTTGCATTTGATTCTCTCAATTTAGACACTTTGTCTTTATATCTTTTGAGATATTTTAAAAGATTCCATGTTGTCCCATCACTATAAGCTAACTTCTTATTATAAATGCAATATTTTATACTACCTATTTTCTTTTTAAAATATTTCTACACAATAGATCTATAAAATAAATAAAATGAATAAATAAAGAATACTTAAAATAAGACTTTATAATTTACCTGTTATTTGTAACTTCACAAGTTGAAGGTTCTGATAAGTTATCTAAACAAGGTTTATTTTAGTTTATTTCACCTTGGTTTAACTTATTAGAGTATTCGTTAGAGTATTTGTTAGAGCATTTGTTAGAGCATTCATTAGGACATTCATCAGATATTCATCAGAGTATTCATCAGAATATTTGTCAGAGTATTCATCAAGGCATTCATCAGAATATTTTTAAGAGTATTCATCTGCTTGATATGATTCATTTGGATACAATTTATTTTTATTTATGTATAAATCATTAAAGAATAATTTATCTGCATCTATATATAGTAGTGATTCATATTTATTAAATTCCTCTTGAGAATATATTGACAAGGTTGACATTAAGAAAATTCAAGAAATTTGACTTTAGATATAATTTTTTTTTGATTCTTTTTTACACAAGATAGCTTACATAAATTATAACTTTGGTTTTTAATTGATCAAATATTTATAAAAAATAGCATAATAAAAAATACATTTAAAAAAATCAAAATCTTTAATAAAAAAAAAAGACTTTTAATAAAAAAAAGACCTTTAACAAAAAAAGACCTTGAATAAAAAAAATAATATTGTTAAATCATATCACTAGTATACAATACCACATCAGTTTTGGCCAATTCATAGCTCAGAATTTTGTTTATAAAACTACTTTTTATGTTATAACAAAAAAAATTCTTCGTGAAAAACTATGCTAAACTCTAACCCTAAAATTACTAATGTTTGATATATTATATACTGGTGTTGAACACTACAGTATGATTTAATATAATTGAAAAAAAATACCTTGTATATAAAAAAAAATACCTAATAAAAAAGACTATAATATAAAAAAAAAAACTGCAATATACATGTATAAGTGAATATACAGAGAAAAAATGCAAAACAACTCTATCTATATTTTGTGAATAAAGGAACCACAATGTATAAGTTGAATTGAGTACTAGATAAACAAAGTCAAACAAGACAATTAATTATATATTATACTATTAAGTGTAGAATCTCTGAATAGTCTTTATGCTATTCTCATTTTTTTTAAAAAAAAGATTACAATTTGTTATTTGTATATATTTGATTTTAAATTCTTTAAATTATATAAAAAAAAGATTAGTAAATTAGTATACAATATTATTACAGATTTGGATTAAGTATACCTGACCAGATCCCTTTGTGGATCTGAATTTATTTAGTTCTAATAATTTATAGATCCGTACTCGATCTGTAAGCAGATCTGAATTAGATTGAATTGAATTTGGGTTCTTTGTAGAATACTACTCAGAAATATGAAACTTGTTTAGTATTAAAAAATTTTTGAGAATGTAAAGTATTAAGTTTTGTTTTAGTAATACTAGCAATATTAAAGTTTTCTTTAAAACAGTATTTTTCTCAAAGTTGCCTTTTAGTTAGTACATTAAAGTCTTGCATATTGTAGGTTACTATATTAAAATTAAGAGTAGTATGAATATTTGAAGATAAATTAGATGATAGATTAGATATAAGGTTAGTATATTGTAGTAATAGATAAGTTTTTAATTTGAATAGTAGATTATAATATGTTAGAAGTTAGTATGATTCTATAAATAAATAGTTTTTAAGAAGAAAGAGGTTATTAGAAATATATATATATGCTTCAGCAAGATTGAAGTTAAAAGAGAATATTGTTTTATAATTAAAGTTGAGAGATTTTAGATAAGTAAGAAAGGATTAAATAGTTTGATTATTATTTAAAGGAGAAAGATTAAAGTATATTAAAAATTTATTATAGCATAGTATTAGTCTTTGTTGTTTCAGTTATATTAGTAGTGAAGCTACAATACAAATATCTTCTACAGGATTAGAAGGAATTAGTAAATTTGTAGAAGACAAGCTTACTAAAAAGAAAGAGTTTGTTTAATTTCTAAGAATAGTAAATCTACTATTTCAACTAATTTGAAATTGATATTTAATTTTTCTTTCAGAATCTTCTTAGCTTCTAGTATAGCTATTGTTTTGTAAAATTCAGTTATTGTTTTATAAGTTGAAATATTGTTAAGTATAATGTTATAGTATATAATTATTTATACTAGAAAATATGTATCAATTAGTTGTTTTGTTAAGAATTTGATATCTTCTTCTTTGTTAAGAAGGTTTATTTTGTGGTTTTGCATAGCCTAATTATAATAGACTATTAGATATTAGTAAAAGTAATAGTTTTTGTATTTAGTATTTGTTTTAACTTTATTAGTTTTGCAGACATGTTCTTTTGCCTTGTTAGCTAAGTTATCAAAGAGTTTAGTAAGTATTTTAGCTTTTAAAGTAGCTTTATATTCTCTATTAATATAGAAGATAGAGAAATCTAGAGATAAAGATTTATACTGTTCACTCTCATCAGATGAGTAGACAACTTTTAAGTATTTTATAACTGCTTTGAATAGTTGGTAAGTATTATATTATTTGGTTTGTTTTATTTTTATATTTCTTTTGTTTTTAGTATTTAGTTTTTCTAACTCATTAGTTGCTTCAAGATATTTGCATTTTTTATTTGTATATATAAGAATATAATGATTAGAGAAATGAGTTGCTTCTATTTGGCATTCATATCAAGTATTTGGTTTTTTTATTTTATATTTTTCTGAGAGAAGTTTGGCTAAGTGAAAAATAAGATATTGTCTAATTTGATACTTAAGATAAGTAAGTATTTTTTGTTTATTAATAGGTTTGTTAAATTGGTATAAATAAGCAGAGAAGATTTTCTCAAACTATTTGTTGAAATTGTTTACTGAGTTTTTTAAGGATAGAATATTGAAGTTATCAAGAAAAAGTGTTTTAGAGAGGTTAAATAGTATTTTGATATTAAATTCTAAGTCAGAAAAGATAGTGAAGTATTCTTTTTCTTGATCAGTACATTTGATTATAAAGTCAATTTTAAACCTTTTGAATCTAAGTTTAAAATCTTCACTAAATTTAGTATAATTAATAGACTAAAAGTTATTAGTTAGATAAAAATAAAGTTGTACTATATTTAAACAGATTTGAAGATAGTTTTAAATTTTGTATAGTAGAATAGTAATAGAAAATACAAAAATCTCTCTATAGTTTATCTTAGTAAATAGAATAGTCATAAATTTTAGTAGTAAGTCTTTTAGAGTAGATTTAATAAGATCAAAGTGAATTATTGTATTAGAATTAATGTTTAGATCTGTTTAATAAATGAGTTCTGCTAGAAACTTAGGTCTTTAGCTAGCTATATGTATATAAAGTATTTGAACAATGTTTGTTCTAAAGTAAAGTTAAAAAAGATTTTCTTTAAAGAAGTTAAACAGTTAGAATGAAAGCTTAGTTTGAAGTTTAGTATTTGGTTTTATTTCTTCTGTAATTGAGAAGTTAGCAAACTAGTTATATACTAGATTTGGTTTGGGTTTGTTAGTTCTATTATAGAGTTTTGATAAGTCCTTAGTTAAAGTATTTGAGTAGAAGGAAGTTTTATTAGAAATAGATTGAATTAGAGTAGTATTAGTATTTTTCTTTTTTGAAATTGATATTTTTGATAAATCTAGTTCTATAATATCTGAGTTTGTTAATAGAGTTTGATCTTTAGTTTAGTTATCTTTTAAAGGAGAAGAGAAGTTAATATTTATATCTAACAAGATTTTTTCACAGTAAGAGTAGTATTAGATTGTTGCTGAGTATTAGTATTAGTTGTTAGGGTTAAAGGAGTTAGAAGGAGAAAGAGTAAGTTTTAGAGTTGTTGTTGTTTTTGGAAGGTAGAGGTCAGATTCTTTCTAGCAGAAGAGAAGTCATAAGTTACTGATAAAGTAGAGCTGAAGTTAGTAGCAGAGGAAGAGTTAGTAGTATTGTTAGAAAGACAAGTATAGTAGTAGATATTATTTTTATGAAATGTAGTATTGTTAGTTAGTTTATAGTTATTGTTAGAAAGTTTGTATCTGATTAGAAACCAGTATTTTGTGCAAGTATGTTGGCAATAGGTTGGTATAAGAGAAGGTGAAATACTTTTAGTAATTTTAGCAAGGTTTTGAAAGAAAACTTTAGTTTTTTTGTTGTTTGAGTTTGCAGGAAGAGTAATGAGGCTAGAGAGTGAAGTATTATATTCTGTATTGTTTGTAGAGATAAAATTGGTATAGTAGATTTTACAGAGACATAGAGTAATAGCTAAGATTTTAGAAGCAAAAAGAAAGTATATAAGTTTGATATTACTTTGAAAAGCTTTAGTAAGACAAGAAATTAGTTTGCTTTTTAGTAAAATTAGCATAATATTCTTTAGATCTTCTTCATATAAAGCTAGTTCAAAAGTGTCAAAGCACTTTTTATAAAAGTAATTCAAGTTAAGAGTATCTGGAGTTTCACTAGTTAAAGTAGATATATTAATAGTAATGAATTGTAGTTATATATTTAGATCTAATGAGATTGAAAAGAGTTTTACAAGGAAATATAATTTGTTTCATATAATAGTATATGGCTTGTATAACTTGTATTACTATATAATCTATAACTTAAGTAGCTAATATAGCTTGTAGCTAGTATAGCACAAGTCAGATACTACTTGTGTTGTATAGAGTATGAGTATATAGTGCTGAGTTAAAAATAGAATAGATTTTGTACTATATGCAGTACAAATTAAAAATAAAACAAATAAGTAATTATGTAATTTGTGTTAAATTAGTTTGAACTTAGAAAGGAAATAGTAAAATTGGTATAATTATCAGGTTGACCAATGATTCTAGTCAGAATATCATATGATTTAAACTCAGATTTGAAGAGAGAAAAAGCAAAGGAAAAAGAAAAGAAAATAAATTTAAGAAAAAGCCTTAAGGTGGTTTTTTAAGGCTAGTTTACTGAGTTTTGATCCGTTTTTGATAAAATTTATACTAGAATTAAGCTAGTAATGTATTAAATATAACTTTCTTAATAGAGAAGGGTTGTTAGCTTAATAGAATATTGTAAAATTTTTAGAAGAGCTATTTGAAAGTTGTAGTAGAATAACTTAATGTATTTGGGTCTGAAAAGTATAAAACTAGACTGCTCTAGAGCAAAATTCTGTGTAAAACAATTTTGCTTAGTAGCCAAAATAATGTTTACTTAATAAAATATTAAGTTATAGCAAAATATTTTTGAGAAGTTTTAGTACAAATAATCTACAAAAAGATTTGGTTTAATTTGCTTATAAATCTATTTTTTTTATTCTTTTTATATTAAGTTAAAAGAGCTAAATACTTAATAAATTTTTGAAATTAAGAAAATATTTAAAAATGTTAATATTATAGTAAAATTATTATTTAAATTTTTAAATAAAATTGAATATATTGAGAACTGAGCCAATGGCGAGTTAGTCACTCAACAATCCAATTTCTTGTATAACCTACAGTAGGCTTATCAAAAAGAGGCATTTAGATTTGGTCAGTGGTTTGGTGTCTGTAGATAAGTATTTCTTATATCTGGGTTCTTTCTGATCTTTTCTTAATCTCAGCTATACCACACTACTTCAGGTAAGCTGGACTTATTAACCATAGTTGTACCTAGTACGTCAGGTTAACAACTAGATAAAGTACCTAATTTAACGAGGATCATGTGAGTAAGAGTTTATTAAACAGGAGGCTTATCACTTAGCGATTTATTCAAAGATTTGTGTTAGGGAAATTTAGCGAAGTTTATTTATTGAATTTGTTAGATAATTATTAAGGTAATATTATTAGGTTTAATCAAGTGAAGGTAGGAGGTGTCTTTTCTCTAGAGCCTTCACAACCTTTATTTATAATGAATTATTGCTTTACATAAAAATGACTTAAATATCTCAAGTTTCCGATATACAATAAAACCACATATCCCTACTATATGTAATAAAACTTATCTATAACATTAATACCGCAAATTCTATTATTATGATATTATACTTGATCTTTCTTTTGTGGGACAAATGTAATTTATTGCACTTGACCCAGGACTAAATGTCATGTTACATTTACCCATGATTTTGGTCCGAGTTCACATTTCTTCTCAGCTTATTTTATGCCTCCAGTATAAAATCCTGAGTATATCAGGGTGGCCCCTCCAATGTTTGGGTCGATGACTGACGTCGAGTCGATGATCAACTCTGAATTGATCATCAACATCACTATTGCAGCTCCTCTGGTTATCATGATTATATCCCACCACCTTGTACAGTATCTCTTATCGAAGGTTCATAGCAGTTAAATTCTTAACACCGCTTTAGGTTTTTAGAGTACAAGAGTAATAAGAAACTAAAAACTAATATATAGTTTGTTTTATGTTATTAGACATATAGGTATACTTTATTTTAGATTTGATTTTATAAATTAGGTATACGAGAGTCTTTAGATTCTATACTTTTTTTTTTTTTTTTTTTTACTTTTGAAATATTATTATTACTCGTATTATTCATTAACTACATTCTTCTCCTCAAACACTATATCTGCTACTGATCTTGGTTCTTCAGAGCATGACAAATATATGAGATACAGTTTTTTACTATTTTCTGGTGCCTATATTGCTTGCTGTTTTCTTCACCGTTCCGCACTTTGTATATCTTTTTTCATTTCAACTAACCTACTCCATTTCATCATAGCACTAACATGCCGCCAATTATTATCAGCCTTTTCTGAACAGATCTTTTTAAAAGCCTGTTCAAATAGTTCCCAATTTGATTCTACATAAGTACGAGCTTCTTCGTCTGGATCTTCATCTGCGTCAACAATATAACTATCAAGGAAACTATTAGCAACATGAGTTTCACCGATTTGAGCAGCTTCTTAAGTTTCTGGTGATGTGATATCATAGGGATCATTCAGAACAAGGAATAGAGGTGTGGTTCAACGCTCGAATCCACATCTAAGTAAACGTTATTTTTTTCCATTGAATGTATTTACAGTCTGTCTTACTAAATGTTTACATAGAAAAAAGTGATTCTTAACAAAAGCGGGACAGCTGCAAACCTATCGAGTGACTTCAGTAAAATATAGAGCTTTTGAATCCTCTATATCAATATTTCTTTTTCTTTTATTGCTACGTAACTTACGTAACTTTATTTGTTCTTCATCATTTGCACCTGCGTAGACCCACTCTTTCTTGAAGTCAGCTCACCAGTGTAGTTCTATAATCCTAGCTCGAATTTGTGAAAATAGTTCCTTCTGTACTGGCACTACTTCTTTGAGAAGCATCTATACTAGAAGGTCTAGCCTAGGTTGATTGAAATGTTGTAAATAGTGTCACTTAATAACGCTCCAATGTGCTTCTATTTTCATTGTAGTTTTTCCATATGGTATCACCAGTTTGGTTGACTGTGCCCAAAGATACCATCGTTGTGATGAGTACCAATTGGTCCAAAGATATGACCAAAGCAATCTAAAAAAATAGATAAAAAAAAATAGATTTAATGATTAAAAAAAAAAATAAATAAATAAAAATAATAATTTAAAAAAAAAAATAATAATAATAATAATTAAAAATAATAATAATTTAAATAATAATTTAAAAAAAAAAATAATAAAAATTTTAAAAAAAAAAATAATAATAAAAAAATAATAATAATAATTTTTAAAAAAAAAATCAAAAAAAATAATAATAACTTAAATAATAATTTAAAAAAAAAAAAATCGAAAAAAAATAATAATTTAAACATAATAATTTAAATAATTAAAAAAAAAAAAATCGAAAAAAAATAATAATAGTTTAAATAATAATTTAAAAAAAAAAAAATCGAAAAAAAAAATAATATTTTAAATAATATTTTAAAAAAAAAAAAAAAATCGAAAAAAAAAATAATATTTTAAATAATATTTTAAAAAAAAAAAAAATC
>CAJVPM010000214.1:0-20963 GCA_910592325.1 Scutellospora calospora | reverse complement strand
CACTAATTAAAAACTGATCTTCCGATCCATTGATTTAGCTATGATTGAGGTGCTTGTGAACACCCTCAGTCACACGTAGAGATGGGCAAGGTAATAAAATACGTAATCATTACTTATTTTTTACCCTCTTACTAACTATTACTAATTATTATGTATTGTTGAGATTGCATAGTGATTATTAATTATTACGTATATATTGTATCACTAATAATGATATATATAATAAATAATAAATGGGATTAATAATTATCAAATACTGATACCATTGTCTTGTATTTTTGCAATGCCAAATTGGCCACCACCAAATCCTGAAATACAACATTTGTTGCGCAAGCTTTCAAATGGATCTGTTGGTCATCCCCTGGGTTCTCTTTGGCAAGCTTTTGACCCAATTAAGACTGATGATAAAAAACCTAAAGCTCACTGCATATTTTGTAACCACAACATGTCTATATCCAGTACTGCAGCAGTGATGATTTCACATATTAAAAAATGTGAGAAAATTCATCCAGATGTCTGAGCTTACCTTATTAATGCTCATAACTGTCAACAAAAGTTAGTTCCAATTATTGAACGTAATCAGCATCAAGATAATTCTTATTCATCAGATGGATCGATTGTACCTTTTATGTCAGTTTCAAATTGTGATTCTGTTTCAACTTTTTCTGATAATAATATGAGTGAAAACAATAATGTTTTTAAAAATACAAGTCAGATACCTACACAATTACCAATAGATGTATGCAGATCTAATCGACTATTATTAGAAGGTATTATAGAAGGCAGAGCACCTCTTTCACTTGTAGATGCATGCAAATTTAAAGAATTTGTTTATTCTATAAATAACTAGTATCATGTTCCTGCAAGAAAACAACTTTTTACAAATATTCTCAATGATGTTTATAAAAATGTTCAAACCTCAATTCAACAATTTATTAATATGTCTAATTGGATTACTATCATGATGGATGGATGGACAAATATTCAACAGGATTATCTTGTGAATTTTATTGCTATTGGAAAGGATCGAAGATCAGAGCTTATTAAAATTAAGGACACATTAGGAGAAAGCCAAACATTAATTACTATATTTAAAGATCTAGAAGAAGTTTTAATGCAAATTGGAATTAAACGAATTAATGCAGTTATTACAGATAGTGCTGCAAGTTATGTTCATATGAAAATTATACTTGTACAACAATATCCTAAAATTATAGTTTTACCATGTATTGCATATGAATCAAATCTTTTGTTTGGTGATATGTTGAAACATATATATATGAAGTCAATTATAAGTTCTGCTGTTAAAATTATTGTATTTTTTTGAAAAAGCACTCAGGCTATTCAAATTATTCGAGCTCGCTCTAGTGATAACATATTTAGATTTACTCTTCCAACTTTTACTCGATAGAATTCTTTTTTCACTTCATTACAACAATTACAAAATAAAAAGCAATACTTAAAAGATATAGCATATGAAATAGAATCCCAATTTGATAAAACTATTATGTCAATACTAAAAAACAATGAATTCTGAAATAATTTAAGAGTTATAATTTATATATTAAAGCCATATTCACTTACTCCTATCACCTTAAAGTCTCAATATGCTACACTAGCTGATGCAGTTCACTTATAGGCTCAAACACAAATAAATACCAATATGATTAATGATAAAGATTTTCAACTTTATGTTAATACACGTATTTAACATAGATGGAATTGGATCTTTATACTCTGCCTCGTTCCGAAGCTGGGTGTCTGACGATAAGACAAAATAGTACTCGAAGTCTACACACAAAATATAAAGGATGATAGTACAGGAGCGTACACCCTTGTCTCAAATAAACGTAGCTTGGAACAAACAAACACGGAAAAAAATCATTATAAAAGAGTTAAAACACACTTAAAAAGACCCGAAGTTAGATCAAAGGAAATTTATAACTACACAAAGACAGAGATACCTCGAGAGAAATCAAGCTTCACAGAAGCAGTCTTCTCAACACACAGTAATTATAACATGAGAACTGAAAGCTGAGCAGAAGCAATAGAATCGGAAAGTACCTTATTCACAAATGATTTAAGCTCGAATACTTCCTCAAGAATACAAGGTCGTGAGGAAAACTCTACGGGCAATAGCTTAGAAAGTTCTAGAAAGATTCTGGAAACTGGATCAAATGATGACATATCTGATAATTAATCAAAAGCCGAAGAGGCGAACTCAACAGCAAAAGAAGTATTAGATAATATAGAAGTCGACTCACAAAAAAGCTAGCTAAACTATGGTCCAGCCTATTCACAAAATTAACAAAAAGGCAGGCCACTTTTTTCACTTTTGCTCCCAGAAGAAACATTCGCATGAGAAACAATAACACCCTGATCATAGATATTCAGAGCCTGCAAGGATATTTAATGAACAAAATCATTAGTGTAATGTATGGAAAATATGGTGCTGATTTATTGCGGCAAAACCCCATTATAGTGGAGGTAAACGTACACATGTTGAAATTATCTTTGTAGATGAACACAAGCTTAAGTACTACACATCGGAAGGGATCACTATGTTCGAACAAACCTTTTATGGTTATATTCCAACAGACCTGAAATGCACTCTGTTTTCAGTCAAATTATGGGATGTTCTAATGGCAAAGAAGGAACTAATCTCTCAGAAAATACAAGAGATACTAGAGGATATAGGAACAATAATTTCAATTAAACTGTTATTATATGAGGGCACTTCGATACTCTCCAATTAATAGGTTGTCACCTTCGATATTACGAACGACCCGAATCTTGCAGAAAGAATGCCCAGGTTCCTTAGAATCTGGGATCAAAAAGTTATTACAGAATAGAAAATGGCCCCAAAATATGCTATTTTTGCGACACAGAAGGGCATATCAAGAAAGATTGCTAACAATATATGGAGGCGATTAAACTTCAAAAACAATTTCGAATATACAAAATTGAAAAGGAGAAAGAGAAGCAAAATAATCAAAACCTAGAAAAGAAAAGAGTAGTGGATCTCGTTGAGGTTGAAAATAACTCGAGAGAAGAATTAACCCTTTCGATACAAGATACGGAAATAGAGAAAGAAACAAAACACAATTCGATGAGGAGATGGAAGAAATTTCAGAGACAGAGGGAATTTCAGAGACAGAAGAAACCCTCGCAGAAATGATGGCAACGGAGAAGAATATGAACACAGCTGGAAGTGATACAAATATGAACTTCACACAAGAAACAGGGGTTCCTACAAATCCGAATTTAGAAACAACTCAAACATCTGATCTCTTAATTGATGCAGTTTTACAAAAGTTACATGTAAGAACAAAAAAAACAAAAATAATAGAAAGATAGATGGGTCTAAAAACTTAGACCTTAAAGCAAACAGAAACAACCCCTACAAGAAAAACAAAACAGGCAGAGGAGAAATCCCCAACGTCCTTCATTAACTGTTAATCTATATGAAAAATCAAAAAATCAAAATTGCAACTTTAAACGTAAAAGGATTCAATAACAAGTATAAGTACCAGAAAACACTTATACTACTCAAAACCTATAAAATCGATATAATTCTGCTACAAGAAACCAACCTAACTAGTATAAAAATGAGAAACTTCTTAAAAGAACAATAGATCTTCGATTCATTTTGGACTTCAAAAATAGCGATCCTTATAGGAAGCAGAGAAATGATTCTTGAAGATGTAAACAAGTCACAAGATGGAAGAGTGATTGTTACGACAATTAAACTCAAACAAAGAATATTTACAATTACGAATGTATATGCCCCTCTGAACATAACGGACAGAATTAGATTCCTAAATAATTAGACCTCACAAATTGATGAGAGTACAATAAACATAATTGCAGGGGACTTTAATATGAACCTCAATCCGAAGGATAATAGGATAAGCCAAACTAATCCCCACAGCGATCTCTTCAGAAAACTTCTAAAATCTCGTTTAAAGAACTTCACAGACATCTCTGACTTCATAGGAGAAAAACCTTTTCTTACCTACTTTCAAAAAGTTAAAAATGGCCATACAATGGCAACAAAACTTGATTATATTTTTATTGACAATAATCATGCACAATTTTGTAAACAAATTAACACTAAATTTGGTAACTCTGATCACTTGCTAGTGGAGTGCGACATAGACTTATCAACTCGCCCTAGTTCACACTCGGCCTATTGGAAATTTAACTCGAGAAGTTTACAATACACTAAAATTAAAGAGGAAATCATAAAAGAACTATCAAATCAGACAGATACTCAGGAATGGGATTTTCAGAAAACATGCATGCAATCAATTATACGATCCTTCAAACCTCTGTTAGCACCAGAAAATCAGATTCAGAGGATTAACAAAAAATTAACAAATTTGAACAGCAGGATAGCTCAGAATTCAAATTATACGGACCTTCATATAGTCGCAGACCAACTTAACTCTCAATTACAAGAAGAACTCGCTACACTTGTAGAGAAATAGCAAGTTAGGTCAAAAGCTCATTAGATCAAGAAAGGCGAGAAGTTGACTAAATATTTTTCTCCCAGTACAAGTCCAAACATACAATTTCAGCAGTGACAAGAATAAGAATTCTACAGAATCCTGAAATTGAAGATCCTGTAAAAATACTTCGCTACATTAGAGATTATTATGAACAATTATATAAAGTAGAGGATTTTGATGAATCAGCGGCACAAGAAATCACAATGAATCTTCTACAGGTATCGCAAAAACAAAATGACGATTTATTGAAAATGATTACACTGGACAAGGTTAAAAATACCATCCAACAACTTCCTAATGGTAAATCTCCTAGTACGGATAGTTTTACTTATGAATTCTACAAAGAGATTATAGATGAAATATGCCCAGTACTACAGAAAGTCTTCAATTCAGTACTTATCTCCGGAGTGATGTCAATCACATGGTCCAAAAATACCATAATATTAATCCCAAAAAAGAACGAGGCTCTAGAAGAAGTATTCAACTGGTGACCAATATCTTTAATTAATTGTGATGCCAAAATATTCATGAAAATAATAGCATCAAGACTGAATAAAATAATAGACTTGATAATCCCCCAACATCAACAAGGCTTCATAAAGGGAAGATTAATAATAAATACCACACTAGATATCATAACCACTCTGCGTAACCAAACAGATCAAACTCGCGATTACTGGATGGTTTTCCTTGATCAGGCTAAAGCCTTTGACAGAGTAAATCATAAGTTCCTATCGCTAGTACTTAAAAGAATGAACTTTGAGCTTGGCTTTATTAGATTAGTTGAAGATCTTTTTATGAAACAAACTGCATACATTACAGATACAGGCCTTCTTTCTGCCCCTTTTCACATAGAAAGAGGAGTAAGACAAGGAGACCCTCTCTCTTCTCTTTTGTACATAATCACATTTGAACCCTTCTTAAAGATTATAGAGGATAAGCTAACAGGCATACACATGGGTGATTGTAACTTTAAAGTAGCAGCATACGCTGATAATCTAACAATAGGGATAGGGTCGACTGCAGATTGGTCTGAACTTCTCTTCTTAATAAGTAAATACGAAGCTGCAGCAAACGCGAAGGTCAATAGAGAAAAATCCATTTTAGTTCCACTCACCAAGAATGCCCGCAGAGTCAAATTACAAAATGAAAGTCAGTACCATAAACTCGAGGAAAATGGAGAAATCAAGATTCTGAGTTATACAATTAATTCTCAAGGTTATCCGCACCAGAGTCTCTGGAACAAGGTATCTGCAAGTCTGAAAAAATTGATAGAAAAATTTTCGAATAGAAACTTATCTTTCAAGAGAAGAATCCTAGTCGCGAACTCATTATTTACCTCTAAATTATGGTATGTGTTATATATACTACCACCAAGCAAGAAGCAGTTAAATCAAATAAATGAGATGATTATCAATTGGGTCAAGAATAAATCCAAGATGCTACCTCGATATTCAATTTTTCAACGACCCGTAGATTTCAATGGCCTTAAAGCCCCTGTTCTTATTGACATGCTAGAATCGAGACTTTCATCTGTATTTCTCAACTTACTAATGGGTAACAACACATGGGCAAAGATAGAACGCAACATAATAGCAAAAAAACTTCGGGAAATTCGTAACATCACCCCACTTATAGCATTGAACAATTAAGCACACAAAACAAAAGCTTGGCTCGACATGTGGAAACCCTACGTTACCGCATAGAAAAAAATAGAAGGAAGAATTATTAATGAACAAAACTCCTGGCCTTGGAACTCAGACGAGATTGAGATTGCGGGGAAAAAGGGAAATGAATTCTCAGTTAAGTTAGCTACAGAATATAGATGTTACAAAACCATGCAAATGAATACAATACAGGTTATACAAAACCAAAGAAGTCATGAAACTCCACAGAGATGGATCAAAACAGTAATAAAAAAATGGATATCTTATGGCGGCTTTCTCATAAAGCACTTCCCTTAGGTTACAAACTACGTCACATATCCGCGAATGAAAT
Source organism: Scutellospora calospora (assembly GCA_910592325.1). NCBI lineage: Eukaryota > Fungi > Glomeromycota > Glomeromycetes > Diversisporales > Gigasporaceae > Scutellospora > Scutellospora calospora. The sequence continues at coordinate 14,454 of CAJVPM010000214.1, read as the reverse complement.
GGGTAGCTGCTCCGCGTGCTCTGAAGAACTGCAAACATTAGAACATTTCGCCGTGCATTGTAAAATCAGTCGACTTATTTGGAACAAAGCTTATAAACTTGCTAAATTCCCTAGAAACACCAAACCCCCAGAATCAGTTGAGAAAATTTTAACAGCATCCAACGTATCTGGCCAAATGCAACTCACGGCAATCTGGCTTCACATCAACAGGATATATGAAATTTGGTGTTGGTACACCTAAACGAAGTGGGGCAAGGCACAATTTCATGACTCAACTCTCCCGATTATAGTTAAAAACCGACTCTCAAAAGAGATAAACTCATTATATATAGGAAAAGAAATCAGAGAAAAGCAAAAAATCCTCAAATTTTTAGTCGACCTCAAAACAATACATACTAGCACAAATGACACCGCATAATAGCATCGTTGATTTTATTTTTTTATTTCTTTACTTTTTAGCACTTTTACAACGGAATAATGAGCTATAACTGGACACATGTATTTTTATTTCATTAACATCAATAAGTAATTAATTGCAATTAATAAAATGTACGCCATATGGCGTCCCACGGTGTTTCTGCTGGGGGTTCTAAAAAAAAAAAAAAAAAAAAAAAAACATAGATAGAATTGAATATATAATCCAATTTTGCTTATTTGTTGGTTACTTTATCTAAGATATGTTCTTACAAAAACTATTCATTCAGAACTTACAACTATTATAAAAAAAGAATCAAGTATTTTATTTGAAAGCTTATTTTCTGATAAAGATATTAGAAAATTTCATAAGTAATTAATTAATTAGAATAACAAAGCATATCCTTTTGATTTCGAAGGTAATTGGAATAAATATTTGATTAGTAATCCAATATATTTTTGGAATAATTTACAAAATGAAGTGCCAGAATTATCAATTTTTACTGCTCGCATAATGTCAATACCTCCTACTTCAGCTGAATGTAAATATTTTTGGTCAGTTATATCAAATATCCATTCTTTGTGACATAACAGATTAACCAATAGACGTGCAAGCAAATTAAGTTGTATTCGTTGGCACATGATTCAAGATGAAAATATTAAAAATCATGATGCTAAAAAGTCTCAAGCTATTCAACAATTTAACAATAATGAAAATGAAAACGCTGATAATGAATCATTTGATCTAGAAAATGAAGATGAGTTTTATAATTTAGAACAATTAGAAAATCTGGAAGAAAACATAATGAAAACAATTGAAAATATCGAAGAGTTTAATGCTAATGATGAAATTATTTACAACGAAGCAACTAGTGAATGTAGTACTCAATCTTCATCTCAAGTCAACTTTCAGTCTGAAAATACTTTAGAGAATTGGTTTCTTCTTGAAAAATTTGACAGCATTTTGCTTTAAAAAATTATGATTATTTTTTCCATAGAATTACTACACATATTTAGCAGTAAAATTTTTGCACAATAACAAGCTATAATTTATATACAAAAAGTTAATATATCTTATGCTAGCATATAAATAAAAAATTATAAACTGCTTTCTGTATTTGATTTAATATATATCAATATAGCATATTTGATTTTTAAAATTTACATATTATTACTTATTACGTAAAAAATGATAAGAAATAATTAATAATTATAAATAATAATACATTACTAAACTTGCCCATCTCTAGTCACACGATATGAGATTTTGCAAACATATTAATTTTGTTTTGCGATTATTTTTACTCCGTGATTCCAATCATGATCACTATTATTTGATGTTGATTGTTTAACATTTGAAGCGTCATTTATTGTTGAATTTCGCAAACAACATATATCCAAATGCTCCTGTAATCTTTGTTGCATTTTTTGCCGTTTCCCACTGTGAAGAAGAGACTAAGGAAGGGAAACCGTGACAAGTAACGTGATTGACTGGTCACGTTCCTTCTGGAACACAAACTAGTGGGACAAGTCGCATACGTCGCATTCGTTGCATATGTCGCATGCGATGCATGCGACACATATAACGAATGCGACCTATGCGAAATATATGGGATATAGGGGATATGTTTAATAAATGTAATATGTAACTTTAAGAAAAATATATTATAAATAAAGGCTGGAATGGCCCTTGGGAGAATTAAGTCTCGCCTTTGCTTCATTAAAAAATAATAAAGTCCCCATTTTATTAAATAAATCGCTCACATTAATACAATAATACTACTACCCTAAGTCCTTCAATAAATACAACTTATACTCGTTGTTCGTTTAACCTCTTATCCACGTGACCCAATAACATTGCATCGCTAACACACTCCTTAAGTGCTAAATTATAAATCGTTATTCGTTGTACCTCTTGCTCACGTGACCGAACCTTTCCGGACATTTGGAACCTAAGTAACCCGAAGTCTTAACATCCCTCAGCCTAATCTAACGCACCTCTTTCGAAAGGGTACTTACCTTTGGTTACGCGAGTTTTTGGTATTGTTGAGCGACCGAGTCGCAGTCATTTTCCCTGCTCACACCACATTTTAACTTTCTTTTTTTTTTTTTAACCATTTTTAATACAGTAGTATGTTATAAAATTTTTAGGTTCGATTTTATTTTATTTTATATTTTAAAAACTATACTTTATATGACAAAAATAATTAAGCGAACGAATAATTACGTATTTGACATCATGTGATCAAAATTACGACAAATTCAGTAATTAGCGAACGAAAAATTTAATAAACTTTACATATCATGTGATTAAAATTAATTTACCGAATACGAAAAATTACACAAAATTACGTATAATTATAGCACCCTAGCGTTACCAACCTAAAAAAATTTCGCTACTGGCATTAGGGTTAGGGTTTGGGTTTATTTTGTTTTGACTTTATGTTACACCTGATCTTGAATTTTAATTCGACCAGATAGCGAAATTTTTTAGATTGGTAACGCTAGGGCGGTTTAAAATTAAACAACCCTAATTACAGTACAGTACGTATTAAATGTTGCGCTTCACAAAAAGGTGTGATCTTGCAGATCATGATGTCATGTCAAAATCACGGGAAATCAGGTTACTTTCCGATTTTCAGAGATTTTAGAAAAATAATACGATTAATAGACACCTTTTTGCAGTGCTATAAATATTTTTATTACTAGAAATCATTTTATAATTAATCGGGTAACCGAGTGGTAACCAAACAAATTTACATGTAAAATATTGAATTGTTTTTTTTTTTTTAATGCAATAAATTAAATAAATTAGTAATCTTAAATATTGGAGTTATCAAATAATTGTTACAATTATGTTAATATTACACTGCTTTAGCACTATCATTTTTCTATAATATAAAACGTTAATTTAATTTTTACGTGCTAAAGCATTAGGCCAGACTAAGGCTGTTAATTGGTCCGACTCAAACTGATGGTCCTTCGGTTTGTCAAATGACCAGGCCAGTCCAGTCTTTTATAGGACGAACTGAAATGACCGTCGGTAAGTCACGAAAAGTTGATGATATATTATCCGATACAGGGACTAGAGTTAATACTTCACTATGTTTTTATATCCGGATTTATTTTATATCCGGATGTATCCGGATATAATTACTATAAGTTTTTAACAAAATGTCAATCCGGATATATTTATATCCGAATTGAAGTATTAACTCTAACAGGGACATGCGAAATCTGTGATATAATTTAATCAATTCTGTTTTTGATAACAATAAATTATGTGATTTACTGTGATTAACTGATGATTAAAATTAAAGTACCGATTTAATAACATAATATCTAAAATTTTATCTCGTAAAAACAAAAAACTTGCAATTTTTTAAAAGTGAGTTGCACTAAATTTTTTTTTTTCGAGAAATGTAAAATTTTTTTGAACTAAATTTTTTTTTCGAGAAATGTAAAATTTTTTTGAACTAACGCTATTAAAATGTAAGATTTTATTATATTTTTACATCACTAAACGAAAAATTACAATAATTTTATTAAATTTGACCATATTATTATTGATATATAGTGAGCAGTTTTTCCAAATATCCCGCGCGGGATGCGGCTTGCGCGCGTGATGCGCGGGATAGAGATTACTTTAAAATTTTGTTAATGCGGGCCGGCTGGCCTGAATTAGAGAAATATTAAAAATCACGCGCGGGATCCAAAAAATCCCGCGCATGCCCATCACTATCGATATAGCTACTAATACTACATTTTTCAATCGAAACAAATCACATGTTTTCTGTGATTTACTGTGATTTACTTCGATCACAGCAAATCACAAAATTCGCATGTCCCAGGTTGATTATCTAGTAAACAAGCGATCTGATTGGTTGGCTTATCAAATATTTGGGCCTTTTTTGTTATGTTTTTTTATAGTTAAGTTAGGGTTTAGGGTTAGAATTATTAGGAAAAGAGTATAGGTGGATTTTGGTAGGGCTTAAAAGTTTAAATTGAGACCCCTAAATTTCACAATGATCTTATTTCATTATGATCTGCAACAATCAAGAAAAAGAATAGTAAAACATCTATCCTAGAACACTAAAACTCAGACCAAGTCTTTCCACGTCTTGATCGGTGCCTTATAATTAGAATTATAGTTGGATGTGTTATTTGCGTTCCATCTCGAACCCTTGTATTACATAATTTATGACGAGTTAGCGTAAATATACGCACTCTATAGAATTGCTAGCTAGTGATATGCTGCGTATATAGTACTGTACGCAAAATTTTGAATAGAATATTCTATTTTGCTTATTAAACTGCCTTTTGTGTTATAATTAAAATTGTTCTCTGTATATTTTGTATAGTTTATTTTATTTATGTTAGGCTTATTGTAATGTCATACACATTATATAACCATATGTTACTGTACGTGAAAAAAATTCAGCTATCATATAAATGCACATCACTAGCTATAATGCATTATAATGCATCTAGAATCCATACAGAGAAGCAATGAGAATAATTGCACTACGCATACAATTGTGCTGTGCGTGCTGCTCAAGTTTTTTTCTGCTTTCGAATATATGATGTTTATATAATAGTTAGCATGTAATTACTTAACAATAATATTAAATTTTTATTATACTTATTTTATTTAGCGCAAAAAAAAATTTTTTAACTGCCATAAATTTTATTTGTTCGTTTACTTTTTTTGGAAAATTTGTATGATACATTCATTTTCATTCATAGCTAGCTAAACATATCAAAAAAAAAAAAGCTAGTCAACAAAGAAAAATCAATAATAAACAATATCGATAGCGATAGATGAATTAAAAATCAGGCGGCTCATTATAAGACATTGGTTATCTAATCCATGCCACTCTAGTTGTGTGTATTATGCAATAATTAGGACACCTAAATCAATAGATCAATTTTAATTATCATAATAGAAAGTCCTTCATCACAATGAAAAAAAGATGTTCGCATTGATTGGATAAAATTTAATATCTACAAGTTGCACCATGAATCTTCAGCAAAATTATTATAAGGATTATTTCAATTGATTATGTTTGTGCACAATCTCGATCACTATCCAATCACATTGAGGGAGTTGCTTGCTTAATTATTACTGCGAGTCATAGACTTATTAGCCACACTTATTGATGTGACAAAATTTTTGCTGTTTCACTACTCACAAAAATATGAGAAATTTACTTCAGCACAGCTGTAATAAAATAATTTTTTGGTTTCATCTAATGATACTGTATTAGGCTGGCCCACTTAAAAGAAAGTCAAAAGAATATCTTCGAGTACAAAATAAGTTATTTATTAATTATTTTTATAAGTGTTTAATGCTAGTAAGCATTAATGGATATAAGGCTCCGCAGCTGCACTGCGGTGCAAGGACCTCTCATTTACTGCTCAACGGCTGCATAATTTAATTATGACTCAACGACTGAAAGCAGTTCAATTATCACTAAATTGACGATTAGTTTAATTGTATAATTCAATGAGAATTAAATAATTAAGGGGAGGGTCAGAAAACACGTTTTTTATTTTGACAAAATTAACATCCTCCCCCTAGGTTTCTTGCCTTCGCTATTTATATGCATATCAAAATTGGGTGAAATTAATTTCGGACTTATAGGGCGAAACTCAAAAATAATTTTACCCGAAACACTAATATACATATAGACATTTCTTTTTAAAAAGACCCTAAAAAAAACACATGTTTTCTGGCCCTCCACTAAGGCTCCACAGTTGCATTGTAATGTCTAACTCAATTACCACTTGATTAATGATTTGTTTTTGTTTTAAGATATTATAATGCAAAAATGAAGGGCTGCTATGTGAGGTGAACCTCTTATCATATGTTTATTTCTTCGTAATAATTGACCGAGAAATAATAATTAAATTTTACTTTATCTGAGAAAATATTTGGCTATAATATGCTACTATGAGATTCATAACAGTTAATCATTAATTCGGACTAAGCAAATTTCGTATAATTAAGAATAGGTTAGAATACGAATGAGCGATTTGATAAATTTTGCCCAAAATCACTCAAAGTTTTACTAATAAAAAGCATTGTAACTCAACCTCTTGAAAGTCATTTTACCGACAGGTCATTTCACTGACATATTAGCCCGATTTAGGGTTAGAATTAGGTTAGTGCTGGCCAATTTTTTATTTTCTGTGAAATGGCTGTCGGTTAAATGAGACATAACCATAAAAAGTACCTAATATAGCTCAATTATTAAGTAAACTTGCTCGGATGTTGATTTCATTATATCATACATTCGTTGGTGTTATTGCTTAATGTTGTTCGGATTTCAATTCGGAAGTTTGATCGATTTAATTAATTTTTGTAAACCCTCTCTAATCTACTCTTATATTTATTCAATATTGAAAAAGAATATCCATTTAATGAATTATTTAAATAAGCTATTCACCTTTGTGATATTTACTGTTATGAATTATTTCATTTTTATTATTATTATTATTATTATTATTATTATTAATTAGATGCATATAAAGGTCATTGCACACTTGAGTTTATAATAAAGATTAGAACTGTTTAACTACATAAAAAATTCATAGTGATAACCCTAGTACATAATAAAATAAAAATACTTTAACGAACGAAAACGTTGATTATTTCTAAATTTGCCTTAGGTCACTGGATCATTTACTTGTAAATTTCATTTATATTTTATATAAAAAATAGAGATGGGCATGCGCGGGATCCGCGCGGGATCCGTGCGGGATTACGCGCGGATCACGCGCGCAAAATGCGCGTGATTTTTTGGATCCCGCGCGTGATTTTCAATATGTTCCCTAATTCAGGCCAGCCGGTGGTTTACATTACATATTTGTTTTGAAAGAGAGAGTGTAGGTGTGTGGGAGGATTTTGAGGGGTTTACATAGTAAAATTTTCAAATTTTTTTTCTGAAATAGCCTGTTTCCTTATGCTTTTTTTTTTTTTTTTTTTACTATGAGGAAGAGGGGGAGGAGGTAATGTTAACTACCGAATCAATTGGTCTGGCCTTAGTAACTTAAGACTACTTGCAATACTACTAAAATTTTGTAAAAACTTTATTATTATTATAAAGTTACTAGATATTAGCAATACGCCTACTACTAAATTTTACAAGTTTTAGTAATGTTCAACTTTCGCTTTTAGAGTTTCTTTTACTATTTATCTTTGATATGAATTGAAAACTCGTTTTATATAATCATCCGCGTTTAAAACTCTTAGCCATTCTTCCCGACTGTCCGTGTCATATTCTTGATGATTGATTTCTTGAGAGGCGTGGTTGTTTTGATATAAGTTAGGATCAAGAATAAAATTGTTATTATTTTCTAGTCGCTGAGCACTAAATTGATGTCCAGGTAGAAATGGTAGAGGTAATGCGTAACTCTGTATGGCATTAAAGTTTACGGAAGATGGTATAGTTGTTTCATTAAAGCCAATTTCAGAATCGTTAAAAATGACCTGTTCTAAAAGTCTACTGTCCGTCTTTGGCCCACGTTTTTTCGATTCAATAAATGTACACTCAATTTTATATAATGTACAACGTTCGCAAGTAGCTTTTCCTGAACATTTTACATGTCTTTGTTGACAATTTGTGCATGCCTTTTTTGTGTAAGGGCCTCGTGGTCGTAATCGTTGTTGCTTTTGTAGCTTTTGTCGTTGATACATGATTGTATATGAAGCAAGTTAAAATATTATAATGCGATTGTCAACCTTTGTTTTAATTTAAGGAATAAACGAGAATAATTTTTTTAAGAAATTATTTCATACAAAAGAGATTTAAAAATGACCTATATTATGAATTTGATAAAAAAAAAAAACTATATAAATTTTATCATTTATAGTATAACTAAATGAGTCAAATATTTTTCTTCTCGTTTTATTATGTTGTGTGTGAAATTAATCAGCGTGAGTTTAAAATACAGTCAACTATCTATAAGTGCACATTCTCTAAGTGCAACTCTAATAAAATATTCTTTAAATGCAAGAATAATTTTGGTCCCAAGTATATAAAGCAATGTGAATTTTATCTCCTCTAAATGCAATATCTCTCTAAGTGAAAGGATTTTTTTTTTTTTAATAGTAAATTTTTCTTAGGCCCAGAGAATTGCATTTAGAGAGAGTCCTCTGTATTTATAATCCCGCCAAAACCCTAACATAGTTAAACTCAAGTTTTAAGATTCACAACAGTAACTTGCATATTTTTTTCCGTGATTAGATAATGCTGACATAACCAGAAAAGAATCACGGTAAAGGTATATTCTTATTATTATTATGACGTTATGCAGCACATTATTTTAACAATTGTAATACTTGCATATTTTTTTCCGTGTTATTAGGTAATACATAACATAACCAGAAAAGAAAGGCAATATTTTATGTTAAAAATAGTCAACTTTAAATTGATAATCATATATATATATTTTTACAAGTTTGATATGTAGACGTACTGTATAAAGTTATTATGTACAGCAGTAATTATTACTGAAAAAAATCAAAATTTTCCGGAAAAGTTACTTGTGGACGTTGTTCGCTACATAATCTTGAGTGTGTTTTCAATGATTCAGGTAAAAGACGAGGACCAAGGCCAGACAGCAGACTCGTAGAGCAGAATTATGTTAATAACGGTCCTGAACTTAATTTTTAATGAAGCAGATATGCTATCCTCCGTAATTCCTAATATCACTCAGGGTTACTCATTAACTCTATTATCTCCATCTGAATATCAACATCAACAAAATAATATTCTTACTCATTTTAACACCTGTGAAAAACTTCAAAGCACCCACGCTTTTCAAGAAACTTTTTTTCTCTATCACATTTACGATTCTCAAGAATTCCTTTTTCTTTATCAATCACGTACTAATACTGGCCACGTTATACAAACCAATAATTTTACAGTTACAGATTATACATCAATAAATAACCAAAATTTATTCTCTGATTATATTATCTATTCTTTTTAAGAATTACTCTTCATCTTCTTTATATTTTTTTTTATATTTTTATTCTTATTTTATTTCTTAAGTAAATAAATAAATGTAGACTAATATACATTTAGTCTTTATTGCACAAATAAATCTAAATTTAAAGCTTAAGTTAGTTTCAAAATTAACTTATTTTAATAATAAGTAGGAGTTTAAAAAATCTTATTTGTATTTTTAAATTTCAAAATCAGAAAATAAAATAAAAGTGTTGGGAAGATTTATCAATTACAAATAAACATACACTTAAAATAAATATACTTTGCAAGTCGCTTATTTTGAAATAAATACGTCTTATTTCATCCGAAATCAGACGCCAAATCACTAATTTTGAAACCCCCATTATCTTTGTTTGCAAAAAAATATGGCATCATAGTTTTTGTGATTATTAGAGTTTAATAGAGAATCTACGTAATAAATTGCAATCAATATTTGCCTCTATAGCGATAAATTTACTTGTATATTTTTTTTTATCTATTTCTCTTGATATTTGATATATAATGACTAATGTTAGACTCATTACCATATGCCAGGAGGCATGCTAACAAGAAAAATTTTCGAAGAAAAAAAGGTAAATTATGAATTTCTGAGTAATGTAGGCCAGCACTATAGAGAATCAAGGAGATCTACAGTAAGTAACACCATTTTGCAAGCGCATAAAAATTTTCTAAATTTTTCAGTTTCGAAAATATACAATTGACTCTGGATACTAAAAATGGGGGACGTCTAAAGCGGGGGCAACTCATATTTCTTAATAATTTTCTCGATTAACTTTAGGGTTAGGGTCATCTTTTATTAGGGTTAAGTTAAGATTTAGGTAGTTATATATAAGCAAAATTGCCTTCCTGACATTTTTACTTAACCTACCTGAGGTAGATTTAGACTGCCGTTCTTTAGGTTTTTCGTTTTTGTTTCTTGCTTTGCTTCGCCGGCGATCATCAAAATTCTATAATTTGATTGGCCGTGGTCACGTGAATTTGTCCCCGCTTTAGACGACCCCTAAAAATGGCAAGTGTAGATCATTCCTTTACCAGGAACGGAGTACAAAGTACGTAGTGGTTTACAGGCAAGTTAATGTGTCTGTACAATTCTCAGCATTTGATTGGTCCGCGTGACTCTGTTCGTCACATATCGTTATGCGTTGTCTATTTTTCACACGCCATTTTTCACACTTTATGTGATAACTTGACAATTGCCTTATTGAGTTAGAATTACTATATATGTTATGTCGTTCCATAAGGTGTATGCTGATCATTTGAGAATATTAATTATTTTGTTCTAACCGAATATATATGTATATCTCGTGCTGAATTTCTAGTGGTAAAGCTAGTGTGCGCTATGCAGAATTCAAAAAACTCAGCCAAAATGAATATTATTAATTAATAAATCAAATATATCCTACTCAGGGCACAAAATTTCCGAATGCCGGAAGCTGCTTTTTCTCCGGCAGTGTTTATTTTAACCGGACTTAGAAAACTCAGCCGGATGTAGCAGTTTTTTAATAATGATATTGTAATATTTATTAATATTTATATACATACGTATATATGATATCATATTCGGCAATTTTCCGACTGATGAAAAGAAATTGTCACGTGTAAACGGAAATCAATCTCCGAAATTTTACAATAGGATTTGTGCCCTGATCCTACTTATATTGTGAACTTTGCCAGGTAAATATTCAAAAATGTGTAAATCTTCGAATTATTTTTTATTTATATTGATATTTAAACGTTGATTCCGGGATGTAACAGTAAAAAAAGCAAACTATTAAATTCAACAATTGATATATTATGCGATTAAAATGGTAATGCATAAGTTGATTAATAAAATTATTAAATTGGAATATTTTTTAGTAATAATAATTTTGTCACGTAAAAGGAATTTAAAGAGATTAAGCATAGATGGTAATTTAAAATAGTCAACGTAAATATTGAGCATTATAAATTTACTTACCCGAAAAGAGAAAACATATGCTGGTAATATCGTACGATCCTTTAAATTATATGAAAATTTATAAAAATAGACAATATGGTCAATTGTTTTTATATTATAAATTTTATTACAAAATCGTGCTATTTTAATCTCGTAAAAGAAGCTTAAAATTTAAAATAGCCTCTCAATTCCATTTTTGCATTTATAAAGAATATTTTTCTTAGTTCTTTATACAGTTTTAGCATTAATCTTATTAATATTAAAAATAAATTACAATCGTCCTTTTTCTATAATATATTGTCAACTCTAAATCAAAGAATTGCAATCATCCTTTTTCTATAATAGATTGTCAATTCTAAATCAAAGAATTACAATGGTTAAATCATGTGCATGTCTGAAGTGTGCTTACTAAAAATACCCTTATAAAGATCTTTTTATAGTATCTAGCACTGTATTCATTACTTCCCGTTCCTGGTTTCGTGCAACTGCGTTGCGCAGCTACTTATTGTAGGATTACAAAGATGAGTATAAAAATAACCAGACAAAATTGTATAGCGTTAAATATTGTAAATCATTTTTTTAGCCAAAAAAATTGAACTTGCACTATGCTAGCACACTTTCTACTAATTCTACACTTTAACACCTTTCAAGACTGTTAATTTTACTTTCAAAAAAGGGCATGATTGTCTAGACTCCTGTCAGCTACGTATATACATTCATGTGTCTAGACTCCTGTCAGATACTTACATACATTCAAATTAAATACAGAATAAACGTTCCAAATTCGAAAACTAAATATGCAATGCGGAATAATTGGGATATTCTATAGAATAGGTGTGCAATATAAGGAATAAGTTTCGCTAATGATTAGTAATCATTGATTTTTTAATATATTCAGCGGAGTTTGCCCACCTTTTCTATAGAGCATCCTTAAAATTATATAGAACATCCTTAAAGTCTTATGGTATTTTAGCTAATAAATTACTTATCACACATTACAATGACACAATCAATGATTTCATTAAATAATATAACAATTTATTTATTAATTTGTAATATATTTTACATAATTCAGATTATTGGTTCAAGATTCAGAGTACAGTACTTTTTTTTTTTTTTTTAATTCCTGATGCAGACATCTAGAGGCGCGTGTGGCGCTCTTTTTATTTCTACTACAATTTGTAAGGTTCTTACATAAGACTTAAGTCTATAATATTACATTATATCCCGGGTTACTAATCCCGAGGTGTACGACCCTAATGGTCTTCAATTTCCCAACTCATATGACTTACAGCTGCAGTATCACTTTTATTAATATCTGATTTCGGTTATATTCTTTATGCGAGGATTCTGATTTTTGCGCCTTTTCTGGCAGAATTTTCTTGGTCCGGTGGTGTGACATCCGTGGTTAAGCCACACTTCCGTACATATTAAATGGGTGATGCTTACACCATTTTTTAGAAACTTTTATTATGATAATTTAGTTTTAATTATTTACGATAAAGCTTAACAATAAGTTTTCACTAGATCAAAAGTACGGAATGCCGAGGGTGTTAAAGTATGTAGGGATGACAAATTTTTTAAAACACAATTTAAAACTTATGATTCTTTGGTTTTAATTGTTTAAAAATGGGTTTAATATGTTTTTAATATACTATGACTTAATGAAATTATGCAATTCGATTTATCATTAGTTATCATATCTAAGAATACAAATAACAATTATTCAGCTTCAGCTAAATTTTAGCATTTTAACCTTTTTTTTTTAAAAAAAACAAATACCATCCCTAGTAATATTCTAATTAACTACATATCACAGACCCTAGTAGAAAAGTAGTATAAAATATATATTATTAAAATAAGGTAAATATATTTGAATCTATTATAGTAATTAAGTGATGATTTGTACGATATTTCATAATAGAGTTTGTACCCGTTGAGAAAATCACTAACCGGGTATTATTAAATACCCGGGTTGACCCGGATGAATACTATGTTATTCAAGCAAAAATCTTTACCCGGGTACAATCACTATTTCATAATATATTTTATAATAAAAATCTAATTTTTGGCCTAGTGAAACGTAAAGCAAAATGCATAAATTGAAAGATGTCTAATACTAGATAGTATTTTATGCTTATCCAATAATTTCTAATTTATATAATCAACTTAAAAATTACGATCCCAAAAGTTAAATTTGATGACATAAAAGCAGGGTTATAATAAAATTTTATGCCGGGACGATCATTCTTTCTCGTAATGCAAAGAATTGCGTACGTGGAATTTGTAAAAAATATATATATAATTAATAATTTTAATAATAATTAATAATTTTTTAATAAATATACCTATAAATAATCAAATCTTGTAATATAAACATTATCTGTTATTAGTTATGTAATATTGTTTACCAATTTTGGTTGATCCGTGCGTATCAAATTAATATAAAAATTATAGTATTATACAGTATATAAACTTGTAAGGAATTAAAACCCAATAACCTCAGATTGACACTGGGCGTTGATAATTAACACAATTGATACACCTTTTTATAAATTTACTTTATTAACACATACAATAACTTTTATAAAGACTTGTAAAGAACCTATTTTTTAATTTAAAAACTTGAAAATCTTAGTATAAAAATAATTTAAACATTTCATTCATGTAAAAATTGCATTTAGATTACTCAATTTATCTTAGTATAATCTCACAGTAATGTAATAACCATTTTGCTTTGAATTTTCCTGATCGTGTTACGTTACACTAAATTGTGCTCATTAATAGTTAATGGTTAAATTCTGCTGATCATCACGTGCCTGGTAAAATTTTGTTGGCGATCTTGGGAGTAGTTACCAGTGTTACCGGCGGAAATATCAACCAACAAACAATAACAAAATTATCCGACTCTGTCGGTCCGGAATCAGGTTTCTTGCGTAACGTAAAGAAATATCTAAGCAGTTAAGGCTCTCTCGGCTGAGGCGTACGATTTGGTCGAGTAAGATAAGCTCCCTCTTATCTTATAGCTTTCTCTATATCGTTCCTTATACAAGTCACCAACTTATTTCTTTAATTATGCAAGGAGTTATT
>CAJVPM010000213.1:0-20976 GCA_910592325.1 Scutellospora calospora | reverse complement strand
GGTTTAGGTATTATTCAAATTTGTTGACAGTGGGATTTGAACCCTAGACCTATTGCATAGCAGTCTGACAACCTGACTACTATACTTGATCACCAGACCTATTTTTTTATTATAAATAATATTGTTCTTTATTTGGTTAAGTTGATAATAAAATAATTGTATATGATGAAGTAGTTGTACTAGTATTTAAACAAGGCAATTTTATTTGTTTGTTTTTTTGTAAAATACTCTACTTCTTGTTTTTTATACTTGCTTGCATGTTCTATAATAATATTGCTAACTTGATATCTTTTTGTTATACATATTTCTAATTTTGTTATATATTAAAAATAAATCTATCTCATAACAATTAAAAAGATTTTTAAATAGTATTTTTAAATTATCACTAATTTTGTCTAATGCAAATATTATCTTAAGTATTAGCAAAGAAGAATATCAATTATAATAGAATTATAAATATTTTAATTGTTCAAAAGATATAAAAAATATTAGCAAAATAAAATTTATGATTGATATAATAATTCAAATTCTTATTTATTGTAAATATATTAAATAAAATTTTTAGTTTTTTATTTTATTATAAAATATATTCTTAGATAAATTTTAGTTATATTTTATTATTTTATCACAAGTATATAATATTTATTTTTATATTTTTAATTTTTTTTTGGTTATTAAAGCTGTCTTCTTAGCTGATTAAATTTTATTAATTTGTTATTACAGAAGTTATTATAGTAATAACTTTTTAAGATTTTATAGTTATATGATGAGTATACAATAAGCTATACATACAACTTTTTTTTTTTTTTTTTTTTTTTACTTTATACAAATACCATCAGCTGAAACTTTTATTGGTATTGATAGTAAGTAAATATTACATATTGTAAGAGTACAACTAGCTACTCATACAACTTTAGATTGTCTAATTTAAGTAGTCTGTCTGAAGGTTTTACACTAGCTGCCATACCTGAAATCTATTTAAAGATTACCTATTTAAACTCTCTGGCCCTATGATACTTACCTGTATTCTATTCTTTTTTACCAAGGTTCACCTAACTCTGTGCTACTTTTTCTAGAAGACACCTGAGCTAACATTAGTCCACAAACTTTATAGTTCAATGCCTAGACCCTATCACAAGGTGTCCCTTTACTAACTCTCTAACTGATAGGTGCTATGGTACCCAACTATGCTACGCTATATTCCAATTTAGCTTGCATAAACCCTTATTTGATGTTCGTACAAACCTGGTTCCTACTGTAGCTTTCCACCAAGTTAGTCATCTGTATCTCCAGATATCATATGAAGTAGATCCTCCCAAATCTGTTACTTGGTGTTGCCTGCTTTGCCACTGGATATCACATGAGACAGATTCTCTCAAATCTAGTTAGCTACCAAGCCAAGTTGGTGTTGCCATATGACCTTGTGTAATGGACTTACTTGTACCTGTTTCATCGATCCTTCTGTATTCAGGACTTACTCGTATCTATTTCGCTGATTTTTTCATATACAGATTTCCTTTTCCAGATCAGACATTAACTAGTATGACTGTTGAAATCCGTACTACTTTATCTAACTCAGGATTTCTACCATGCAGATCCCTGCTTGTAGATCCTATTAAGATTTATTCATATAATGTTATGCCTCACCAAACACTCTATCACACTTCCAATACCCAATTGGTATTGGTGCAATATAATTTACAGAGTTACAACTCCAGAAACAGGTAGAGTTTTACTATAAGTTGAATACAGATGTCTAGGTAATTATTCAATTCAGTATACAGTAAAATTTGAATCCTAGACCTCTTGCATAGCAGTCTGGCAACCTAACCACTACACTAAGATCACCAGACCTAACTTTAGTTATTATCTAATTTAAGTAGTTTGCTATACAGACAATAGAAATCTGTTAGTTTTACCTATACTATCATACCTACAACTTACTTGTGAGTTACTTATTTAAACACTCTGATTATTAATACTTTATTTATTTTAGACTAATATTATTACTATATCTAATTACTTAAGCTAACTAACTTACTTATAAATCTATTTACTATATTACTAAAATCTTTTTAAAATACATATTATTTAATATATTGTGAGTATATAGAGCTCTAGTTAATCTCAGAAATGATTTCTATTAGAGTAGTCATATGGGCTGAGTGCTACAAAAAAGAGGGAAATCGACATTTACAAAATCATGAGATAACCTGTGATTTGTGTTTTGAACACAACAATGATTAACATGCATCCGACTAAATTTAGACATCGGAAAAATAGATTAGATGATCAACATGCTTGCGAAAATTTCCGATAAGTGCTGCAGAAAGGGGGGAAATCAACCAAAAAAAAGATCTTCAGAAAATTAATTTTTGCGCTATAAATTTTATATTAAATAATAAGAAAATACAAATTTCAGAAAGCTATACTACAAGATTTTATTAATACAACTTAGTTTGTACCTTAAGTAAAAATTATCCTGATATTATTCTAAACTGATTTATACAAAAAAAAGTAGTTTGAAAATTTTGTCGATTTCCCCTATTTTTGCAGCACCTAGTGCACGTGATTGTAGAAAACCCGAACTAGACTGCACTTCATTTTACTTTAAAAAAAGAGACTAACAAAATTAATTATGAATGAAGTAAATGGATCAGTTCATACCGTTATGAGTATTCGGGCTCTTTTAATCAAACTTTGATGATTCATTAGGTCATATTCTTAAGCAGATGCTCTACCTTTAGTGCAAGTCTTGTCATATAATATCATATAACGATTTATTACAATTCCCGTTCAAAGATTTTAATATCTTAATTTACTGTAATTATTAAAATTGATTAAACATCGATATTTCAATTTAAGGGATTTTGCCCACAACAAAAGAATAAAAGTATTGTTTAATCGTAAAAATATTCACTATTATTAATCAATCTGGTGGTACTATCTGCTATTTATATTAGATGTCACTTTCTAATTTTACCAATCGATAATAAATCATTAAACAAAAACAATTTTATTATTTTATGTTACATTCAAATTTACATCTATATTTATTATATTGGCTTTTTCATATTTTTATTATTATAATAATAACTACTACTTGTATTTTGATCAGTTTCTTAATTAGATATTTTATTTAGGTTGTTGTCTAGCAAAACTATGCTTAGAATATATATATTTTATATACTCTAAGCATGCTTTTGTTAGGCAACAACCCATTTGTAATATCCTGAAGAAGTTTTATTAGCTGAATTAAGTTTTATTGGAAACCTGCATTTATAAAGAGATGAATTTGTCTATTGAAATTGTGTCAAGTTTGAAAAAGTAGTCAAATTTGTATCGCACCTGGTACGAGTCGCAATTTAGATAACTTTATAATGCAATACCTGTCTATCCATTTTTAGCCTATTAATGTTAAGGATTCAAATCTTTACAAGGTTACCCAGTTTTAAATTTAACATACAGGCATTTTTTAGGTTTATATTGACAAATAACAGTATAAAAAGCCTTTAATAGAACAAACTTAAGCTTCATAGTTATGTTTATCTGATTAAATATTCAATTCTTCGCTAATCTAATTTTAAGTATTAAAAACCTAATATTTAAAGTTTGGGTTTTTTATGTTTACTCGATAAGTTTTGTAAAACAAACTAGACAGTGATTGTATTTTTAACAATCTATTATATAACTTCTATTTTTTTCAAAGAGTTTTAAGTAAAAGAAACAAACTAATCAAGTATTTGAAGCCCCTATTATTATAAAGAAAATAAAAAAAAAACTTCTTTTTTTTTAAGAAAAAGGTTTATATAAAGTGCTGCATCAAAATTTGACATACGTTACATTTTAATCAGTATTTGAAAGCGACGTCTAACATTTATATAAATATTGATTTTTCTAACTTCCTTATATTTATTCTTTTCTGCTTTGATAGCAATATTCAATATTGTACATTCGATTATTATATCTAATTATGCTAAGGCAGTTTGAATTTAAAGATTCGTTTAACGTTCTTTTTTTCATATTTGCTTGAAAGGGGGAGGGAGAAAAATTAAACAATAAAATTAAACAGATCCAAAATTTAGGTTCAAATTGTACTTGATTGAGGTTCATTTATACCTGGGGAGATTTTTTGATTTATTTATATTTTTATACTCGTTTTTTATCAGCTTGTTTAATGTCGGGGGAGCTCCAGTGGTAGAGGAGGAGGGAACGTTAAACGAGCTTTTAAATTCAAACGGCCTAATGTTTAATGATAAGTAAATGCCTTACGTTCGTTCTTTTAGCCTCAATTAGATTTGTGCTAGATTAAAAAGTTATCATATGCACGAGTACTTGTCTTATTGGGGTGTATACAATCAGTAGATTTACAAACATAATACAGGTCACATAGTAAATTCTCATAATAAACTTTTTTTTATAGATCGATGAATGTTATGTAAAATTCAAACTGCAATAACTCTTTAACCAGAAACCCGCATAAATAAAATTACATTCGTTAAGTTCATTTTAACATACTCTTTAAAATAATAATGCTATTTTTTTTATTTTTATTGTCTAGAGTATGGCGAAAGACTCGAAATTTTTATGCAAAGTTCTCATTTTTGATAAAAAAATCAAAAACGTAACAATAAAATTTCTGTTTGCATCGTTGCATGTTGTGTAATATAACAAATTTCTTATAACAGTTCAGTTTAAAATAAAAAATATCAGATATTTGATAAGAAAACAAAAAAAAGATCGTTATTACTTTAAAAAGTATGTTAAAACAAATCCGATAAGTATAATTTTATTTGTGTGGGTTTGCTAGTCCAAGAGTTATTGCAACTTGAATTTTATTATATATTTTACTATCACTATCGTTGATTAATAAAAAAAAATGTATTATGAGAATTTACTATATAACCTGCACTATGTTTGTAAATCTACTAATTGTATACACCCTATTGTCTTATATACCATTTATACTAAAAAATTTTATGAATTTTGTTTTGCTATAGGATATGATATGGATGGTAATAGACAAAATTTATCTTTTTTTGCTAGATCACGAATATGGATATGAACTTGTTTGTACAAATACCATTGCCGCTCTAGGGTTAAATTTTTTGCTAAAAGAGGAACCAGAAAAGTGGATAAAGGAAATAAACTAATTTTATTTTTTTTTGATAATGCTATTTCTGTTTTCTCCTTACTTATTGCCGATTTTATTTCTATTACGCCAGGTTTATCTGATGAAATAATAAAATGATGCTGTTTAAGGATTTGCAGAATGTTCTTAAATAATTCATCTAAAAATTCGGCTCATTTGTAAAATCGAACTTGTTGAGTACCATTTTGATCATAAATCATTTGTGTTGTGTTATAACCTCCGACAGTAGAGTCTTGAATGACCTGAACTAAATCTACTAAGTTATCCACCTCAGAGTGCCTAAGTTTTAGTTTAAGTAACCCAAAGAATCCATCAGGAGAAAATTTAGTATGACCCTCCACTATGAAAGAATATATAATTCTTTTATGTAAATTATTTAAAACACGCCACATTAAATATTTTATTATTGCATTGTTTTTATTTTGCTCTGGACAATTGTTGGCATGAATTACAATATATTTTTCTCCGAGACTGTGATTTTCAAAATAATGGTGAACCATTGAGATAACGGCATTCGCTCCTTTCCCAACATCTTCATTTTCTTTAATTAAATAATTTTTCTAAATAAATTTATTATTAAAATCTTAATATAAATTTTATTTATATAGTAAAACCTCCTTAAGTGCACCCTTTGAGACCATACATAGTAAAAAAAAGAAGACAAAATATGCAATTAAACATAGCGTACATTTATAAAGAGCAAATTATATAATGGTCTTATGAGTTAAGATCAAGCTATATCGTGTATTTAGAGAATATACATAGAGCATATACTTATAGAGTGCACTTAGGGAGGTTAATTTTAATTATTAAAATTTATAACCTGTCGAGGAAAAGCATCCTCGCATATTCCAAAAATCGAAATTTTATGCAAAGACTTAAAGTAAATAGACCCCTAAAATATATATTATTAAAACAAAGATTTAATAGTAATACATATTGTAATACAGTTAACCCTCGTAATTGCACTTGTCTGGAGAAAGTACAGTTATAGAAATTCTAAATTTAATGCGTAATTATACAGTGGCTTCCAAAAAAAATACATCACCTGAAAACAAAATTTTGAGCTCGCATATCTCTCCAACAACAAGTTATTCTAAATAAATTCCTTTTTGTTTAATTGGCATAAACTTATAATATTTAATGTTAAAATTTTAGCGAAATTGAATCACACAATCTCGATCTGCATTACGATTTGTCAAATTTTGGTGATACATTTTTTTTTTGAGAGCCTTAATTAAAATATAATAGTGATTTTAACTTTGGGCAAGAATATTATTAACAGGAGCTCAGATAATTTTAGTTTAAAGTTATCAGATTGTTATGTAGGTTTTTGGCATTTAAAAATATCCTTGAACATTAAAATCTGTTGGGTCCTCATCAAGGTGTATGCAATTTTAGCCAAACAAAACATCGTGATTAAAAATTTAATAGTAATTTATTATGAAATTTTTAATTACAATATTTTGTTTAGCTAAAATTGCTTATATTTCGATGAGGACCTAACCGATTTTAATGCCCAAGGATATTTTTAAATACCAAAAACCTACATAACAATCTGATAACTTTAAACTAAAATTATCTGGGCTCCTGTTAATAATATTCTTGCCCAAAGTTAAAATCACTAATATATTTTAATTAAGGCTCTCAAAAAAAATGCATCGCCAAAATTTGACAAATCTAACGCAGATCGAGATTGTGTGATTTAATTTCGCTAAAATTTTAACATTAAACATTATGGGTTTATGCCAATTAAACAAAAAAGAATTTATTTCAAAATAGCTTGTTGTTGGAGAGATATGCGAGCTCAAAATTTTGTTTTCAGGTGATGCATTTTTTTTTGAGAGCTACTGTAAGTAGTTATTTATTATTATCGCAGATACGTGCATATTAGTTATACTGTAATAAGGAGAAAAAATTATATGAAGATACTCTTATAAAGGATGCACTTATAGAGGGTCAACTACATTTATGAATAAATACCTCTTGCTGCGAAGAAAATGAAAGATGTATAGCTTCGGCAAAGTCCCACAAATGTGATTCTCAAATTCTAAAGAATTTGGTAATCCCGGATGTAAAAATCTAGATAAACTGCTAAAATTGTTTAACTGTTGTTTAGTATCTAATATGCATTGTCTAAAAATTTAATTTTCATAAAAAGTTATATTTATAAAGAAAAAAAAAAAAATTTAAATTATCAATTTTCGTACTTATAATATTCTCTTTCTTGATTTGCCTATTCAATATGACTACTCCATTCTTGAATTTTATTATCTCGCTCATTTTCTGCCCAAAATTGGGCATTAAATCGCATATTTTTACACATCATACACAGGTTGCTTCTAGGAGACAAAAAACAAATTTCCGGTACATATTTCTTCCAAATTCGCATAAAAGACCATCAGCTAATACGGTAATCAGAGTCATCATCTAAATTTGATTTATAAATCCGAAAAAGTACAGCATAACTTTCACTAGTGGAGAGAAATGTAATAACCATAGTGTCCTCTCAAAAATGCTGGCCTAATAAAAAGAATCATTAATATTAATTAAAATTACACTTGACTCAGGTCCTTTTTTTATTGTCTAGTTAAAATTACAAATTTTAATTTATTTTTATATTTATACTTAATTTTTTAATTTATTGCAATAATAATAGCGATTAAAAAAAAAGGTCTCAGTTCAGAAACTTTTCACCCACTCAGTATAAAAGTTCATTTTATTTAATGTTTAGGTTAATATTAATAAGGTTAATATTAACAAGGCTCAAGTGTACAATAAAGTAATAATGTTACCTAGTGATGGTAATTCATGACAGTTTGCATAATTAACAATAAATATAAGAGCATTTAAAACAGTCGTGAATGATAAAGCGTTATGAGATTTTCTTTCTAAAAGTGCATGTTTAATAGGTTTAATACTATTTATATGATAATGTTGACAGATAGCTTCCCATTTATTATATGATAGTGAATATATGATTTGAAATGCTTTTTTACAAATTTCATCTCCATCAAAAGTATATCTAACAGTTAAGTATTGTTTTTCTTTACCACGTAATGTCTCTTTTGGATGAACTATTGCATGAAGCATTCCTAATAAAAACATATTGTACTCAAATTTTGTTAATTTTCGAATGTTATCAAAATTTTCAAACGCAGATTCATGGTCGATTTTGGTTAGACATGTTTTGGTTTTACAACAGACCAATGTACGAAGTTTATGAATAAATGCTTCTTTTTCTTGTTGATCTAAGATAACGGTTAATTTTTCATTAATTTCTTGTTCATCATTTTTTTTTTTAATAGTATTTTGAAATAATATTTTTTGAAATTTTTTAATTTGTAACGGAGTAAGAACTTGATTATTAAAATATGACATTTCCTCATTTTCTATATGATCTGCACTTTCAGAAACGGGTTCATTCGCTTCTAATATTTCTTTCATTTTGATTTCATAATCTTTCTCAGTTTGGTAAAGGGTTTTAAGCTGATTAAAATCATTTGTTAATGAACCAATTTCAGAATGTGTTTCTAGAAAAATTGACGAAACTAATGTATGTGTTAAATTCATTTTTTTTTTTTTTTACAAAATTTCAAACTCTATCATTATACGTACTTAACATTATCGTTATAGAAAAAGCTATATACACACACACATACATACACATACACACACACACACACACATACACACACACATATACACACACATACACACACACACTCACACACTCACACACACACACTCATACACACACACACTCACTTACTCACATACTCACACACACACTCACTCACATACTCACATACTCACACATACACTCACACTCACAAAGCTTTTAATCCTATGCAAAACTAATCAATATTTATACATTTTTAGTTAAGACGTGCAAAAAAGTTCCATGGAAGAAATCTTATATAAATAGTAAATAGCATTCCTAGCAAATGCATAACGATAAGGGTTCTGTGAGTGCTGAAAAGATTATTATTAAACATAGCGCTAAACATGGATATTGTGTTATGAAAGTTTTTTTATTGCATTATTGTTTTTTTTTTGTAAATTTTTATTTTTTTTTGAACGAGATTACATAGTATGGGCTTGAAATTTTAGATCTGAGTTTGGAACCTTAGATGTGGGTTTGATCTTAAATATTACGCTCGAGATGATAAATGAATAATCCTTCCATATACCTAGTAGTATGTAATAGTTATATATTGGGTGTCTTGGGTATAAGCGGAATTTCATTCCGCTTATAAACAAAGAACCTAGTGTATAACTAATTTATGCCTTGCGATCTTGATATAGTGACCAGAGTATAATTTTCTGTATGCCCTTACCTTATCTACCTTAAAACCTGATACCTAATTATTAGAAAAGTCTTTACTAAAATTATTACTAATAGACTAAGCAGAAATTTTTTTTAGGCCATTTTCGATGAATTAATTACATGACAAGTTGTAAACTTGAATTTTTCAATTTTGTATAAAGTACTTCTTTAATTTCTAGATCGACTACATGCAGTACCTAATTACTGACCGAATCTACAACCATAAAAGTTCACAATACATTGGCTGTACTAATTAATCAAATTAGAGATTGTACCTGGTTCAAAATTTAAGCTCCGGGTTACTCACTCATTTAAAATATCATTACCGGGTCATGCCAAATAACCCGAGTGATCCAGTTGAGCTGGTTGACCCAGTTATTCCTAGATAGCAACTACTAAGATCATGAATGGCAAATGCATTTTTTGCCTAATAAAGATCTTTCACATTCCCAATTTTTATATTGGCTGGATCTATAAAATTTTAAAGGTAGATTCTAAATCTACGATAGTTCCAAGTTTACAGAAAATTTTAACTTAGAACTTTTAAATATAAACATGCGATTGAGTGAATTCCATTAGATAGATTATCTAATATTACAGAAATTTGCAAGGGAGGATTTGGTTCTGTATAATGATGGCAAAAATAATTATGCAAGAGTGCGTGAAAAATTCAATACTATTGTACTCAAGAACCTGACTAGTTTTAAGGAAAATAGTTTAATTTTTTGAAGAAATTTATCAATCACATGATGTGCATAGCAAACTCGCAATGTATGGAACAGAAGCCTTTAGAAATATTTAAGAAAAATTTAGAGACTTGCTTGGAAAGCTAAACTGAAAATGCTTAATATGAATTATCTGATATTTACGATTATGCAAAGCTAGATCTAGGATTGCCTAGAAAGAAATGAAAATGTTTTAGAAGGCGATATTTATGGTGTCATGTCCTATGTTTCTCCCGAAGTTATATGAATTTACACAAATAATTGATATTTATAGCTTTGGTGTTATGATAGCCAAGATGTGAACCAAAGGCCTTTGATGGGCAATGCATGAAGAAATGACCTAATGATTATTATATTTATAAAATAATTGATTTGTACAGTGTTTTTCAAAGCTGAGTTTGTTAAAATCGTTTAACCATTTCTTCATACAATTGAATCAACCAGCCAATCTGATGAATATTTATTTAACTAATTAATTCGGGTCACCCGAGTAGCAGTAGGTTGACCTGGTTAACGGATCTTATATGGGTTACTCAGGTGACTCTTATACGGGTACTATCTTTATGTACGATATTATTACTTTATTATCTCAGATGATGCTAAATTTATGCTATAATTAGGATTATCCAATTTCACGTGATCTGATAAATTCCGAAAAATTTATCTGATCTACATCGGAATGTTATACGAAAATCCTCCAACTAAAAGAATATTTTTTACATTATTTTGTCTATATTACAAAATTTTATTAAGATAACAGTATTTCTTTAATAAGACAAAATGATTCCTAAAATAATTTTGCATTAGTTATACAAAAAAAAATTTTTTTAGTAAAATTGTCATTTTTCCCCTTTTTTGTAGCACCTAGCCCATATAAACTAAGTATTATAAAAAGAAATAAAAATGATAATTTTTTTAAAAGATATTTTTTTATATAAATTAATTTAAAAAAAGTTTGGAATTATTTTTTATTTAAGATACAAAAGTAGTTGTATTAATAAAATTTTGCTATATATCTCTTTAAAGTTTGTATTTTCTTATGATTTATTATAATTGGTGATTTGTGAGTCATCTGAACAAAACAACATAGTGTAATGTGACGCAGATTACTATATGATTTACATATATAGTAAAAGTAGAAATTTTTGAAATTTTTAAGTTATTATATAGAAAACTTATTTTTTTACTAAGTAAACTTTCTTTAGGCTTATAAATAAAGTTGTAGAGCTCACTGAGACGGTTTAAATGGTACTTAAATCATTAAAATTGGCTTAATATATCATGAGATATATATAAAAATATCTTTAAATACTCGTCATTTCTACTTTTACTATCTATATAAATCATATAGTGATCTGCATCACGTTACACTAAGTTTGTTTATTGTTTTTGTCCAGGTGACACGCGAATCACTAATTAAATATAATATAGCTTTTGTATCAAATAATAAATTATAAGTTATATAATTTATTTATAATCTGCTATATTAAAAAATTACTAGAAATTGAAGAAGTGATTTGAGAACATACAACTAATAATAGGTATTCAGAGTCTGAACAATATTTTATGAAGTACTGATACTGTCTTAAATAATTTTTTATATATGAAAAAACTAATAAATAGGTTAAGATTAGATGAATATAGTAGAAAAAATTCAATATGCATACTAAATATATTTAAAATGGTCTAGTGATCTTAGTGTAGTGATTAGGTTGTCAGACTGCCATGTAAAAGGTTTGGGGTTCAAATCTCACTGTTAACAAATTTAAATAATTATCTGAACTTTTGTACCTAACTTACAGTAAACCCTGTTTGTTTCTGAGCTTGTAATTCTGTAAATCATATTGCACTAATATCATCTAGATATTGGAAGTGTAACAAGATATTTGGTGAGATATAACGTTATATGAATAAATCTTGATAAGATCTTTGAGCAAAGGACCTGCATGGTAGGCATACTAAATATATTTAAAATAGTCTAGTGATCTTAGTATAGTGGTTAGATTGTCAGACTGCCTTGTAAAAACTTTGGAGTTCAAATCTCACTAACAACAAATTTAAATAATTATCTGAATCTTTGTACCTAACTTATAGTAAACCCTATCTGTTTTTGAGCTTGTAACTCTGTAAATCATATTGCACTAATATCATCTAGATATTGGAAGTATGACAAGGTATTTGGTGAGATATAACATTATACGAATAAATCTTAATAAGATCTTTGAGCAAGGGACCTGCATGGTAGAAATTCTAAGTTGGTGAAGTAGTACAACCTTCAATGGTCATACCAGCTAATACTTGATTCAAAAAGAAAACTATTGACAAAAGATGCAGATTGAGTCAGATGCACATAAATCTATTCAACAGGGATGATCAGTAACACCAACCTGGCTTGGTAGCTAACTGAATTAGGAAGATCTGCTTCATGAAATATCTGAGAAGATAGAATACAGAAAACTAGTAGAGAGCTATGGTAGGAACTAGGGTTGTACGAACATCTACAAGAGTCTAAGCTAGGTGAATCTATAAAATAGGTATGGACTACTCTAGTATATATGTTTCAAGATTAACTAGCTTTACAATATCTACAATGCATTAGATACAATATTTCCTGAAAGGACCTAAGCTGTTTTGAATAAATAGATCTATAATGAGCTAGCTAGCTTAAGTAGTTAGGTGTTGAGATGATGTTAGGTTGGATCTGTATGGGTTAATGAAAAAAGTGTTTAAATAGGTAACTTACAAGCAGATTACAGGTATAGTAGCATAGTGTAGAATCAATCAGATGGTCTAATCATCTGTGTGGCAGACTACTTAAATTAGACAATGACTAAAGTTGTACATATGGCTTGTTGTATACTCTTTATGTAATTACAAATAGTAGGGACTATCAATATATATCCTGTATGCAATTCTAATAAAATTTCTTTAGCAATGTAAGCTACCTTAATAACAAAAAAAAAAAACAAAAACCTAAATATATTTAAATATTTAATTTTCTTTGTTATAATATATCTTTGCATTATCAAGTATTAATATGCTTCTTGTATGCAAAAATGTATTAATTTGAGGTAGCTTAAAATTAATATATATATATATATATATATAGTATAATAATTATATTTTATTTTTTTTGTTATTAAAGCTACTTCCTTAGCTGATTAGATTTTATTAGTTTGTTATTACAGAGCTATCACATGAGTAAACCTCTAAGGTTTTACAGTAATATGATGAGTATATAACAAACTACATATATAACTTTAGTTATTATCTAATTTAAGTAGTTCACTATACAGACAATTGACTATCTGTTAGTTCTATACTATGCTACTATACCTGCAACCTCTCTATAAGTTATCTATTTAAACACTCTGATTATTAATTCTTCCTCCTATTTCAAAATAATATCACTACTATATCTGACTATTTAAGCTAGCTAACTTGCTTATAGTTCTATTTACTGCATGGCTTAGGTCCTCTCAAGATATGTTTGCATAATATATTGTAAGCACCAGAGCTCTAGTTAACCTCAAAAGTAATTCTTACTAGAGTAGTTATATGCTTATTTCACAGATTTAACTAGATTAGACCTTTGTCAATATTTATACAAACCTAGTTCTTGCTATAGCTCTTTACTAGATATAGTTTTCTGAGATTTTAGATATTTCATAAAATAGATTTTTCTAATCTAGTTAGCTGCTAAACCAAGTTGGTATTGCTACTAATGCAAGGTATTAGACTATATTATACAGTAAACTTACTCATATCTGCTCAATCTATATTTTTTGTATTTAGATTTTTCATTGAATTAAGTATTAATTAGTTTAATTATTGAAATTTGTACTACTTTACTAAATTCAAGATTTCTACTATACAGATCTTCTGCTCATAGATTCTATCAAGATTTATTTATGCAATATAACTCAAATATTGTTTTATACTTCTAATGTCTAATTAATATAATTTACAGAGTTATAAGCTTAAAAACAAATAGAGTTTATTATAAGTTAGGTACAAAAATCTGAGTAATTATTTAAATTTATTAATAATGAGATTTGAACTTCAGACCTCTTGTATAGTAGTTTGGCAATCTAACTACTATACTAAGATCACTAGACCTATAATTATATTTTATATTACTTGAAAAATTACAAATTCTTTAATAATTTCTTTAGTGTAACTACTTTCATAATTTTAATTACAATAATACTATTTAATGAAAGTATTAGTAAAAGTATATATTATTTGCTATAGAGAAATACTACTTTTTTAATAGCTTTTATATTTATTTTAAAATAATTATATTTTTGAGAAATAGTATATTTATTTTTTGATAATTCATCTAAATAAACTAATTGATTACTTTTATATTGATAACTAATTCAAGCTATAAAGCACTTCATAATAATTTATTATATTTTTTTGTAGCTTTATACAACTAAAAATTTTTAATATATTTTTTTTTAAACTTAGACAATCTTGCTCTTCATTTATTAAGAGAAAATATATATAATATTATAACAAAAATATAAACTAATTTAAACTAGCTATATAACTATCTTCTTTTTTTAATTTTGCACTCACTTAGCTACCTTAAGTACTTAAGTATAATTAGCTGCAAAAGTAATTTTCTTCTTACTAAAGCAGTTTGTTTAAGCAAAATCATACTCTAATAATCTATAGAAGGCTCTTTTGTATTTATTTTAAGATTTCTTAGTTATTTTTGAAGCTTAACTAGCTTTCTTTTAGTTCTTTTTTCAATTTATATTTAAACTTTAGCTTCAGCTAAATTTTGAATTCTTTTTTTCTTGTCTCTGCTTTTTTTTTTATAGTTATTACTGCTTAGGCTCTAGTTTTCTTTATTTGTTAAGTTTTCTTTCTCAGGTTTATTAAGCTTTCATTTTGCTTTTTTTCTTTTTTCTTTAAACTTGATATTGTTCTTTTCTTCCTATTCTAGTATAACTTTATAATAAAATTTTTATAATCTTTTAAAGAAATTAAACTAAAATAGTTTAAAAAACTAGCTTATTGCCTTGCTAGTTTTGGAAGCAAATTCTAAAATATCTTTAACTTTTGTTGTGAGCTGATTACTTGTTAGACTCTAAAAATATAACTTTCTCCTGCTAAAAATTTTAGCTATATCTTGTCTTATAAATACTTATTTTAAAGTTTGATCTAAAATAGCTATATTCTATTTGTTATCAAGCTTTATACTTAGCTTTTCTATAATAAAACCTTTAATCTTTCTTCAAATTCTTTAGTATATTTAGTATTCTGCAATATGTTCTAGAAATTCTTCTTTTGCAAAGTATGCTATACAAGTTTTACTCTTATATAAGCTAAAGTTTCTTTGAAAACAAAAATCTTTAGTTAGTAATAACTTGTTAAAATACTTTATTCTAAAGATCAAAGCTTTGCTTTTTTTAATACTAGTATATCTCTTTCTCTAAAGCTTCTTTAGCAAGCTCTATATATTTCTTCAATTTAGCTTTTTATTACTATATGAGTTTGATCTTTGATCTAATATTAGTTTAATATTATTCAGGTTTGCTTATTCATATTCATATAATATTGTTGTAGTTATATTAATAAAAGATCTAAGAAGGCTATTTATTAGCTTGCTTTTTTAAGTTAATACTACTCTTATACTACCTGTAGTAATATTCTATACTTCTAGTACCAGATTAGATAAAAGGTCTTTTTTTACTAACTCATTAGCTTTATTATTTTAGTAATTTATGCTGTAGCTTTTAACCTTAATTAGCTCTAGCTCAATATTTTTGGTTCTGCAGCAATTTATTATTTGATTAATTAAACTATAGTTCTTAGTTTTAAACATACTTATTATATTAAATTAAATTGTTGCATTGAATTAGGCTATTAGATCAAATTAGCTTGTATTAGATTAAATTGTTAAATTGAATTAGATTGTTGTATTAAAATAAATTGTAATAGTAATAGTATTTGAATTTTTGTTTTTAATAAATATTTATAAATAAATAAAAGATATGTAAATAGTTCTGTAAATGATACTATTACTTTATTCTATATGTTTAAAAATATTAATATATTAATTTTTTTTTTCCTTTAGCAGTCACACTATTACTTTCTTAAACTTTTTAATACTATACATATTATGAAGAATTTAACTAATTTCCTAAGCTTAGCATTACTCAGTTCCTATATAGAGCCTAAGTATGACCTGCTGCACTATCTATATCAGAGATAGACTGCCTTGTCTGACTGCTGCCCTACAATAGGATACTACCAAACTGATAATATCTTCTCATAGGGAAGCAAAAAACAAAAAAAATTTTTTAAGAGTGTAAAAAAAAAAGAGGTATAAGGGTAGATGATAAAAAAAACAAATCAAGAAATAAAAAAGGGAAAGAATAAGGAGAGAAAAAGAAAACGTGAAATTTGCATTTCACAAATATCAGACAATCATATTTTAAGCCTGTGGTAGATCTTAAAAATTATAGACTATACTAAATAAGAATTACTCTACTATTTTCTTATTTAATAGAATATTTATCAAAAAACTATATAGGAAAGAAAAACTTCGACTTGATCGTAGAGGGTCAGTATAGGCACCAGTTAGTTCGAAAGCAGTATTTTGGAGTTCTAGTACTTTCAAGGTATGTATATAGTCATGTTTGTATTACTATTTTGTTTCTGAACTAAGTCGTTAATAAACCTGTTTAGGAAGTAAACACTGCTAACTATTTTGGAGATTTTACGTATTGATCTTTAGGAGGGGGTAAACTGAAATGCCCACTTTTTACAAAATCTTCGAAGAAAAGTAAAGGCAAGAGGTAAACCAACTTTGTAGCTTTTGTGAGTCTTTGAATCTTTGCGGGTATTTCTTGTAGGTTTTACAGTTGTATAAAACTAATATATCCAACTTTGTTATTTATTCAAAAGAAAAATTTTGCTTTCGCGACTACTTCTTCTATAGTCCTAGAGTACTTTAAACTGGCCCACAAAGCTGCAACTTCTTTTTCAACTCTGTTTCAATGTCTAACTATACGAGTATAGTACTTCAGAAAGGTTTTTTTTGAAGGTTAATATATTAACTATATCGTTTTTCTGTAGTTTGGCTTTTTGAAAAGTTGGTTCAAATGATCATCAGGAAGAGTTGTTCCTGATTAATATATTAATTAATATATAAATAAATTATTATATATAGATTATAAATTTACTATTTCTGTTACCCATATTGACATTATTATAAATATAATTTTGATATGATTTTTCTTAGTTCTATCTTTATTTAAATATAGTCAATTATAAATTACATAATGATTTTTTTTACAAATCTCTAAGATATTTTTTGCAATTAACAATTCAGCTGATAATAAGCTTGAGGTTTTAGGAATAGAGTTTTTATTTCTTGAATGTTTAATAATTTTATTATTAGATTCAAGATCCTAATATAATGTTATAAATATTATTTATAAATAATAATATTATAAAATTTTATTACTATATACTTATATTTAATTTTTGTTTTAGATTCAGGTTAATAAATATTATAAAAAAAACTATATTGATCCTTTTAGATTTATATTTTTGGTAATTGGCTTGAAATTTTTTAAAGTCTTGAGTATTAACAAGTTGAGTACCTGCTCCTACTACCTTTTCAGATTTGAATATGATATGATAATTATTTGGTTTAATTAGCATTTTGCCTACTAAAGTTTTTATATTCAAATGAATTTCTGAAAGTAATTCATCAACTATAGATACTTAAGTTGTATACCATTTTGCTGGAAGAGATATTCCATTCTCCAACTTTATAAAAACCCTATAAGTAAATTCAATTTCAATTTCGTCATCAGATAAAAATTCATTATCATCATAGTTCTCAAATTCCTTCTTACTATAACCTTTTTTATTAGATTTCCAATAATATTTTTCTTCTGGTTCAGAAGTTTAACTAATTGGAATAGTAAGATCATATGTATCTACTTCTAAATTAGTTATAGTACTTTGTACTTGGGTCTTTATTGCTTTTGAGGATAATCTTAACAAAATACTATTGCAGCGAATACACAAAGTAAAACTAAAATACTCTTTTGAACTTAATGAATAATTATAATATTCTATTTTTTACTAGACAAAATCTACTTTTTCTTTAAGCCAATTCAGATCGAAGATTCTTGTAAATATGTATTTTACAGTATCTGTTCGGTTACCTCTATATGATACGTTAAACAAGTCACAATTACATTTTTCTTGTTGTAAACCAATTCCACAAAACATGCATTTCCGACAACTAAAACAAGCTCCTCGACGATACTTTAATTTGGTTTCTTGAACATCGGCCATTTTAGTTATTTATCAAGAGAAATATGTTACATATAAAAAATAAAAAATAAAAATATAATAGCTTTATACTGATTTAATCATAAATATGTAATAATTATTTTTTATATCGATCACTGATCAAAACATGATTAAAAAAATAATTGTATATAAAAAATGTATACAATTCTATATGATTTCATATAGATTCTCAAAATTTGATTTACTATTAGAATCTCGGAGATTCCTCTTTATCATCATCATGCAATCATAATGTCACACTTTTTTGCAAAGCGTCATAAAATGATATAGATTCTTAAATTTGAATAATCTCAATGATTCTCCGCTATCATGATCACAAAAATCACATGTTCACATCTTTTTGCAAAGCACTATAACGATTAAAACGATTATCAGAGATTTGATTCTCATCTCTAATTCAGGTAGTATTATATGACGGGATAGCAAAAGAAAAATTAATTTTGTATGCCATTATATGGGGGACGAGTATGGGCGATATATTGAGCAATATAGCTAATTTTTTAAGGGCGATTTCAAATTACCACTATAAGGTATATAGATTTAGAAACTAATGTGCTGATAAAATCATGCTATATAACGAAATTAAGTTAGTATATTCTTAATTTCATACAATATGCAGATCTAAATATATATAATCCAAATAGTGCGAATGATGCGCGAAATTTTTTTGGAATTTTTAATATGATTTTTCCATCGGCCAGTATCACTAGAACTTCACGCTATTTTTTAATGATATATATGGGCAAGATCAATTAATATTTCGAGTTGGGAAACGTATTTGTCTTTCAGGATCACCTATTCATTGTATCTCGTATTAAAATCTACTCACCGGAGACTTTTATATCAAATGTCTGAGACTTTCTTATATGAGAGTATGAAAAAAGATTTATTAAAAAGACAGAGATGCATTTACCAGGAACAGAATTTGTATAACATACAACGTAGTGTATGGTTTACAGGCAAGTTAATATGTCTGTACAATTCTCGGCATTTAATTGGTCCGTATGACTCTATTTATCATGTATTATTTATGCGTTGACTATTTTTCACGCTTGCATAATGCAGGCTAACTGTCAATATAACAAATGATATTAATTTTAGTAGTTATAATATTTATCGTTATGAAATAAATAACGATAAGTTATGATATAAAAACATTAAGTCATGATTCTATCATATCCCTTATTGAGTTAGAATTACTATATTTGGAAGGTCATTTATGAATCATACTTACATCTTTAAATCTTGAATATTGCGACTATTTTCACAAAGCTGTTACTATTATTGACTTTAGTTAACTCAAGTTCTATTCCAAAATAACTATGAATATTATCTTTATGTGTTGATCATTTGAGAAATTAACTATTTTGTTCTAACTGAATATATATATATATCTCGTGCTGAATTTCGCTAAAGCTAGCAGAATTTGAGTAATTCAAAAAACTCAGCTAAGATAAATTTTGTTAATAAATCAAAATATATTCTACTGATTATTGTGAACTTTGCCAATTACATTCTGGTAAATATTCGAAAATGTATAAACCTTTGAATTGCTTTTTATTTATGTTGATATTTAAATATTGTATACTTCCTTTTATAAACCTGATTTTTTATCGTTATAGCTTACTTGATTTAGAGATGATAATTACGGGATGTAGTGGTAAGAATAGCAAATTCGACAATTAATATATTATTTGATTAAAATGGTAATGCAATAATTAATAAACCCAATTTTTGGTTTGCTTTGTTATCAGATAATTCCGGGATGTAGCGGTAAACATAGTGATTTTTGATTTGCTTTGTTATCATTATTGCTTACTTGTTTTAGAGCATGATAATTCCGGGATGTAGCAGTAAAAAATAACAAACTATTACAATTAAAATGGTAATGCAATAATTAATAAACTTACTAAATTGGAATGTTTTTTGTAATAAGAATCGTACGATTTTGTTGCACAAAAGGAATTTAAAAAAATTAAACACAAATGTGATTTATTATAAATTTACCTGAACAGAGAAAACACATACTGATAATAATATCGTATGATCCATTAAATTATGAAAATTTATAAGAATAAACAAGATAGTCAATTGTACCAGGAACGGAGTACAAAGTACATAGTGTATGGTTTACAGGCAAGTTAATGTGTCTATACAATTCTCAGCATTTGATTGGTCCGCGTGACTCTCTTCGTCACATATTGCTGTAGTATTGAATCTTGTCTGTTCCCGCGACTATTTTCACGAAGCCCGTTACTCTTGCTTAGCACCTTTTGATCTGTTGACTTAGTCAACTCGAGTTCTATCCCAGAATGACTGAATATTATCGTTAAGGTGCATGCCGATCATTTGAGAATATTAATTATTTTGTTCTAACCGAATATATATGTATATCTCGTGCTGAATTTCTAGTGGTAAAG
>CAJVPM010000212.1:0-21017 GCA_910592325.1 Scutellospora calospora | reverse complement strand
GGGCGGCCTTTAAGATATAGTTTGGCTGGCATTAATACTAAGAGGTAGACTATGAATGAACATATAAAACGAGCATGGTTGTGAGAGTAAACTGCCGGTTTAGCCAATTAAAATTTTTTATTCTTTACGGTAACTTACCTGGTAATTTACCAATATTTCGGGTAACTTACCGAGAAATTTATAAATTACGGTAATTTTACAACCCTGACTATGATAGTTAATCATATGATGTACAACACCCCAATCTACAAATTACTATTAGAAACTGGCCAATCAAACGAACTTCTGCCTATGAGTATATTACTTTTGCTAATAAGAAAGTATGGCGATGAGAATTAGTAACACCCATTAAAATTATATTTTGAAGACATATTTAGGTACAAATTTATTAGTAATTGATCAAAATTAATCTATAATAACAATATGGCCAATCCATTTTCATACCAATTTTAAATTTCCATTTTATTCGGGAACCCGATTAAATCGTTGATCATTATCAGGGTATCAAAGCTACCGCTGTAAGTTACCATGAATTTTTGGTGGCAAGTTACCAAATGCAATGCTGGAGATGGAAATATGTGAAATAAATAAATAATAACACGGGTATACATGGGTGTCTAAATTATTTTTCTCATGGCGTAAATTAAATAGTCAAAATTAATTTTGACTGTCTAAATCATAAATATTTTAGTCTGTCAAAAATAATTTGGACTGTTGAAAATATAAATTGTCGAAAATAATTTAGACTGTCGAAAATAATTTATATAGTCGAAATAATTTAGATTGTCCAAAATATTTTAGATTGTCAAAAATATTTTAATTTATCGAAAATATTTTAGACTATCGAAAATAAGACTACTAAGTCTTGGGATCGTAACAGTATTAAATATATAAGTATTACATAATTAATTATGGTATTAGTACGTATAAAATAAACTTTTATCTGTTATATAATTAATGTTGTACAAAAAATCAGACAAAAATAGTGTCACAGTTCCCCTCGTGACACATTAGATAGTCACGATTTTTTTATTCTTTTTTATTTACTTTCATTGTTTGTTTTGTTGTTATTGAGGTATAATTGTTGAGGAATATATCTGACAAATATATCTATAAAGAGTAGGGAACTGGTTATTGTTGCTGTTTTCGTAGGCCCATTACCCACAAAATTAAGGTTAAACTAGTTATTATAAGGAGAATTGTTGGATTATGCACAACTAGGGATGGCAACGGTCGGTCATTTTCGGCTTAGCTGACTGGCTAATCCGCGGCTATCTTGTGATCCAGTGATCCAGTGATCCAAATTAATTATTTTAATCCCATTCGAATCGTCTCAATGAGACGATTCGAATGGTACTAAAATTATCCAATTTGGAGTGCTGGATCGCGAGATACAGCTAACATCTAACCGAAAATGACCGACCGTTGTATCGTGGGTTGTGATAATTGTGCATGAACATGCACAACGTTGTTTCCTTGGCACAAAATTGAGAGACAACCAGTGTTGGCACTGGACATATATCCATCTATTTTTAACACTATTGGACTGGACATGAACATTGGACATATACCTGGACATGGTCCAGGTCCAATATGTCCAATCACCTATTAAAGTTTTTTTTATTATCTAATATATTAAAAAAATTTATATAACGAATAACTTAAGCAAATCAAGAGTTTTGAGCTTTAATTTTGAATTATAATTATTATTATTGTTAAGGTTAGAGGTTGAAATCGCTACTTTAAAGAATCGCTAATTTTTATTAATGTTAAAACTTTATGTAACATACGGGTTTATTCAAATTGGTTCTAATTAAAGTTAATAGACTTTGAGATCTTTCGTGATCTCAGCTGTTTGTAGTTTTTTTGTTCTTAATAAGTAATTTTCCATATAGCAATAGCCAATCATGATACGTAATATTATGTGTTATCATTATTGGACCATTGTCCAATGTCCAATACCCTTTGGTCCAATGGATTGGACAAGGGTAGTCAAATGTCCAGGTCCAATGTCCAAGCCCAACACTGGAGACAACGTTGTTTAGTAAGGGTGGGAAACGCAGTAGTTATTAGTAAAAGAATAATGTATTTAAAAGGCTCTTTTTGACTTTAATAAAAATTTCTCAGACTTCAATATCTTAAAATAAAATAAGGATTGATTTCTCAAATAAGGTCTTTGACATCTTCGGTATAATGAATATGAATTAAGTAAAAACCTTTACTAAATAAACCTGTCCCAAGTTGCGATTGAAGCTAAACTGCGCATGTATGCGTATCGCTCTCCCAACCAATCGTAACAATAGCCATGAAGATCTTTTAAAATAATAACGTTAAACATTATCACTATATATATGACTTTTAATTTGCAGACATGCTAATAGCAAGTTGCTAATTATATCGATATGTTGGAATTTTAATATGAAAAAATGTATCAAACAATTAAATACTTTAATTTTAGATCGACCACCTATAATAATATCAACAGTCTAAAATAATATCAACAGTCTAAAATAATATCAACAGTCTAAAATAATATCAACAGTCTAAAATAATATCGACAGTCTAAAATAATATCGACAGTCTAAAATAATATCAGCAGTCAATAATAATATCGGTAGTCAATAATAATATCGGCAGTCAAAAAACATTTTGACATACAACGTTTTGAAGCACCATGGCGAAAATACCTAAAAAATTTCGTCAAACCGACTGTCGAAAATCATCCCTAATTTAGACACCCATGTATAAACACGGGATAACAAATAAAGAATAAATCTTGAAATTTTATAGAGATAGTGCTCAAACAACAAATTTGACAAATTTGTTGCATCTTATTACATAAGCGCATATACTTATTAAACAAATTTGAATACACGTGCGGACGGACCAAAAATTTACAAATTGTTTTTTGATATGGTCTTCATAATGTTTATGGAGATGCTTATTTTTGGTCAAACCGCATCAAAAATGTAATTTTGATATCACTGTGCATAGAAATCGAGGATCCACTAGTTCTCCACTACGCTCTGGATTAATAAGCTCAAATGCGTTGTTTTATTATTAATGTATTAACGTTAATAATTAATTAATTAAAATTATTAAATTAGATGCATTCCTTTATCAAGTTCATTTTGTGTTAAATTTATTAATTAAATGTGTCAAATGTGTTGAATGCTTTATTTTTTTATGGCAAAAAAGTAGTATACTGTACTTGCATTTAAATTATTTAAACTGCTAAATTCGAATTTCTGTTTTTTCTCATATTTCAAAAGTAAAATGAAGATTTATAATAACTTGATTCATCATAAAAAATCAACTAATTTTTATAACCTTGGATACAATTATCAACATGGGATAGGGGTTGAAAAGGACGAACGTAAGGCATTTATTTATATTCAAAAATCTGCAGAAATGGGGCATGTTAAAGGCACATATAAACTCGGTTATTTTTATGAAAACGGAATCGGGGTTGAAAAAGATGAACATAAAGCATTCATTTATTATCAAAAATCAGCAGAGATGGGGGACACCAGCGGGACAAATGAAGTTGGATATTGTTATCAATACGGAGTTGGTGTTGAAAAGGATAAGCATAAAGCATTCATTTATTATCAAAAATCAGCAGAGATGGGGGACGCTATTGGAATACACAATGTTGGTCTGGGTTACGAAAAAGGAATTGGAATTGAAAAGGATGAATATAAAGCATTCATTCATTATAAAAAATCAGCAGAGATGGGATGCACTAATGGAATATTTTCTCTTGGAAACTGTTATAAGAATGGAATTGGTGTTGATAAGGACGAACATAAGGCATTCATTTATTATCAGAAATCAGCTGAAATGGGGGATGCTGGTGGAACATGTAATGTTGGATATTGTTATCGAAACGGAATTGGAGTTGAAAAGGATGATCATAAAGCATTTCTTTATTATCAAAAATCAGCAAATATGGGATATATTGATGGAATATATAACGTTGGATATTGTTACTCTGAAGGAATTGGAGTTGAAAAGGATGAACTTAAGGCATTCATTTATTATCAAAAATCTGCAGTGATGGGACATGCTAATGGAACAAATAATGTTGGAAATTGTTATCAAAATGGAATTGGAGTTGAAAAGGATGAGCTTAAGGCATTCACTTATTATCAAAAATCTGCATGGATGGGACATGCTAGTGGAACATATAATGTTGGATATTGTTATGAAAAAGGAACTGGAGTTGAGAAGAATGAATATCAGGCATTCAGTTACTATCAAAAATCAGCAGAGATAGGGCACGCTGGTGGAACATTTAACGTTGGATGTTGTTACTCTGAAGGAATTGGAGTTGAAAAGGATGAATATAAGGCGTTCATTTATTATCAAAAATCTGCAGATATGGGTTATTCTGATGGAATATTTAATGTTGGATATTGTTATGGAAATGGAAATGGAGTTGAAAAAGATGAACATAAGGCATTCATTTGTTATCAAAAATCTGCAGAGATGGGGAACGCTAAGGGAATATATAATGTTGGGTATTGTTATGAAAATGGAATCGGAGTTGAAAAAGACGAAAAGAAAGCATTCATTTATTATCAAAAATCTGCTGATATGGGAAATACTGATGGTATATGGAAGGTTGGACATTGTTACGAAAATGGAATTGGAGTTGAAAAGGATGAGCATAAGGCATTTATTCATTATCAAAAATCTGCAGATATGGGTTATTCTAGTGGAATATTTGGTGTTGGACATTGTTATAGAAGTGGAATTGGAGTTAAAAAGAATGATCATAAATCATTCATTTATTATCAAAAATCTGCAGAGATGGGATCAGCAGATGGAACATTTAATGTTGGATTCTTTTACGAAAAAGGTATTGGAGTTGAAAAGGATGAACATAAAGCATTCATCTATTATCAAAAATCTGCAGAGATGGGGCATGCAACTGGGACAAATAGTGTTGGATTCTGTTATGATAATGGAATTGGTGTTGAAAAGGATGAACATAAGGCATTCATTTATTATAAAAAATCTGCAGAGATGGGTTATGTTATTGGAATGTATAATGTTGCGAAACGTTATAGAGATGGAATTGGAACAACAAGAGATCTACAAAAGGCTGTTGAATGGTTCCAGAGGTAGGTTTCTTTATACTATTATTATAATTTATACAAATTTTCTTTTTTAATAACTATATTCTTCTTTTTTTTAAAAAAAAAAAAACATTCAGGGAACGGAAACAAATGTTAGGTGGTTATTATTTAAGTTATTTATTTTTATTTGTCAATTAATTTAAAAATAACAATTTAATCTTCTTAAATAGCAAATAGGAAAATATATGAAAATTTAGAAATTGATGATAGTGTAAAAAAAATACTAGCTGAAAGTGAATATCCATTATCTTGGATTCCCTATAACGAATTTGAAATTCAAAATAATATAGGGCAAGGTGGATTTGCAACAATATTTCATGCTTTGTGGTTCGATCCAAACTTACGTGCTGAAAGGTCTGTTGCACTTAAAGTGCTTCGTGAATCAAAAGAACACC
This sequence comes from Scutellospora calospora, assembly GCA_910592325.1. NCBI lineage: Eukaryota > Fungi > Glomeromycota > Glomeromycetes > Diversisporales > Gigasporaceae > Scutellospora > Scutellospora calospora. Next base: position 15,478 of record CAJVPM010000212.1, on the reverse strand, counting down.
CTGAAGAATTTTTGAAAGAGGTAAATTAATTTTTATGTGCAAACATGTTTGAAAATTTAACAATTTACATTTTAACATTTATTTTTAATACTAAAGTTAAAAGCATATTGTGATGTTGGCAATAAAAATCCAAAATTTTTAAGATGCTTTGGAATATCAAAAGATGTTATTTCTAAAAATTACATTCTTGTTATGGAAGTAGCATCAATGGGTTCTTTGCGTAGTAATCTTGCCCCTGTAGCACACATGGAATGGAAAGATAAATTAAAATTATTGCATTGTATTGCTTCTGATCTTCAAATAATTCATTCTCAAGATCTTATTCACCGAGATTTACATAGTGGTAATATTTTGCTAGAAAGGTTAAACAGTGCATATATTATAGATTTAGGACTTTCAATATCAATTAACACAGATTCGAAAGTGAAATTTGATGAGGTTTGTGGAATTTTACCATACATAGCACCAGAAGTTATGGATCCGAGAGTTAAAAATAGAAAACCATATACCAAAGCATCAGATATTTATTCATTTGGCATTCTTATGTGGGAAATTTTATATGGAATATCAGTAGTTTTTTATTATAACAAATTATTTGGCTCACATTCGCAAGAGAAAATAGTACTCGACAAATTAAAGCCACCAATCTTCGATGGTACAGAAACATGCTATATTAATTTAATGAAACAATGTTGGGACGAAGAGCCGGAAAGACGTCCATCCGTAAACAAAGTCGTGGAAGCTTTTACAAAATGGCAAAGTGATGAACAAATCTTATTAGAATTATCCAAGACTCGTGAAAGATTTTTGCAATTAATAAACAAAATAAAAAGTGGTGAAATTAACTATTCTGATAAAGTTTATTCAGATGAAGTTTATTCCGATAAAGTTTATTCCGATGAAGTTTATTTTGATAAAATTTACTCTGATTCAGAAATCGACTTTATTCTATCTTTTAAAGAGGAAATACCTGCAGAGATGGAGACCTCTAAAATAATATGTAATGTTGGATATTATTATGAAGAAGGAATTGGAGTTGAAAAGGATGAACATAAGGCGTTCACTAATTATGAAAAATCTGCGGAGATGGGGGATGCTAGCGGAACATTTCAGGTTGGACATTGTTATGAAAAAGGAATCGGAGTTGAGAAGGATGAATATAAGGCGTTCACTTATTATCAAAAATCAGCAGAGATGGGAGACGCTAGTGGGACAAATAATGTTGGATATTGTTATCAAGATGGAATTGGAGTTAAAAAAGACGAAAAGAAAGCATTCATTTATTATCAAAAATCTGCTGATATGGGCCATGCTAGTGGAACGTACAATGTTGGTCATTGTTATGACGAAGGAATTGGAGTTGTAAAAGATGAACATAAGGCATTCATTTATTATCAAAAATCTGCAGAGATGGAGAACGCTAATGGAATATTTGCGCTTGGCAACTGTTATCAACGTGGAATAGGGGTTAAAAAGGATGAACATAAAGCATTCATTTATAATCAAAAATTTGCTGAGATGGAAAATGCTATACGTAACGGTAATGTTGGATATTGTTATGAAAAAGGAAAAAGATGACACAGTCCACACGGTCCACATGGATCACATGATCCACATTAGCGATAAGGACCAACGATACTTCTGGTCCAGAAGGAATACGTAGGGGACGTGGTTAATAAGGATGATAGGGGCAATGTTGTTAGTATAGTTAATGTAGTAGATAAAGACAGTGTAGTTTCCCGAATGCAAGTAGTAAATTTCATTAGAAATAAAGGCCATGTTGGCCCTTTGAGACAATAGGTCTTATTCAATAAATAATAAAGTCCTACTATCTAATTCCCACATTCCTTAATTATCTTCCCAATATTCTACTAACGTAAACCCATAGTCTAATCTATGATTATTGTACCCCCCGAGTAATAATTTCCTGTCCGTTATTAGTAGGATAGACGACTTAAGCTTTAGGACATCCACCTGCCAAATCTAAACGCCTCTTTCGATGATGTCGTCCAGTTGCTGAATAATATTAGGGTTTATTGGTCCCGGTGACCAAATACCCAGTTCTCAGTATATAAATCTTCGTGTGGCATCAGCAAATTAGAAAACAGTTTGGAAGAAAGAAAAATTCAATTGGTTATTGTATATAAATCTTCGTGCGGGCGGGATTAGCAAATTTAGAAAACAGTTTGGAATAAAGAAAAATTCAATTGGTTATTGTATATAAATCTTAGTATAGAATCTGACGCTTAGATATTGAGTTTATAGTTTATCCTGAACAAACTTAACAAAATAACATCACGATGTAGTTCAAAAACAAAATTGAAAAAAAAATGGTGAAGATGCAATTTTTACGTTATTATCTTAACCCTACTCAACTACATAATTCTGTAAAATTTAATACCTGCTATATTACGTAGCATAGTTAAAAATCCACCTGATTGGTTGTCGATCCTTGAAATTTCATTGGCTGCTTATTGAAAACGTTGATTGTAATTTCATATGAAACGTTAACTATAAGCAGCCAATGAAATTTCAAGGACCGACAATGGATTTTTAACTATGCTTGCTATATTATATTCCTTATATTTACCATCTTTTGTTATTAATTTAAAACTATTTCTTTTTAGTAAAAAGCTTAGATATTAAGTCCTTTGTATTTCTGTCACATTTTAAAATGTTCGAATAAGTTAGAACGTTACTGAAAAATAAATATTATAAACTATCAGAAAAACGTCTAGTAAATTCATTAAATGCATCGTTTATATTCTTCCAATTTCCTTCTACACAAAATCCACACCATCTTTCAATGAATATCAATATACCTAATATAAATTTTTGTTCAGTAGCATAATCAAGAGCAAACAATGAATAACATAGATGTTGCATGATTAATGGCAATAAAGTAAAGAGAGTCTGTGTGTTTTTGCGTTTACGTGAAGAAAGAGAAGTTGAAGAATTTAGGGTTCTAAAAATATTATAAAGCTTTTCAAGTTTTTTATAGTGTAGAAAAGTAATATAAGAAAATAATAAGTTCGACAATATTTAAACTATAAATTTATAATTGAAAATGGATAAAAAAAAAAAAATCAAGGAGGCTTACGTTTTCAACACCAGATATGGCCTTCTTGACCACTACGCGCTTAAGGTTAACTATCTTTAAACATTCTTTTGTAATACTTAATTGACTCCAGTAACATTTTTTACTATGGCAAAACCATCTTATTTTTATTATATTTAACTTTTCACAGGACAAATGTATTATATCTGTTATATTTTTCATTTTCATAATTTCCTTGAGAAAGCTCTGCTGGAATAAACTGTCTTTCTGATCTTCAAACATTAATTCTGTCCAATCGCCTAATGTAAATCTACCTTTTTGTTCCATTATACGGGCAATTTTCCAGCAGTTCCAGATTAAGATTATCAACTGAGTACTCTCTTTCAAAAGTAAAGGAATAGGGTGAAATCTTGAATTGTAGTTGGATATCCAATTCTCATAATTTTGTATTATTTCGTCATTTACAAAAAATTGTGAACTATCAGATTCGATTACTTCTACTTGCTTAATCATGGGTACTTTGGATTTATATTTACACCAGAGAACGACTAAAAGACAAATAAAGTATTCATATAACGGGTTGGGATCTACGGATGTGACGAGGTAATTTGCCTCTCCATGTGCTATACGGTCTCTTAACCTAGGACCAGCGGTATGAACAAAAAGATCAAGCATAAGATCCTTTTTATTATTATCAAGTTAGTGAAATAGAATTTAAAATTTTATTACCATGAAAAAATAACAAATTATTTACGTACCATGATGCCACCTCCAAATTCATCATAAATCAAATTTCTAGGTTCTTTGTCCTCGATTTCTTTGTCTAGATCATAATAGGCCCAAGAAACTTTTTCTTCCAAAATAATGTCCAAAGTTAAAAAATATTGGCCGACTTCCACAGTACTCAGTCGACGTTCTTGCACTTTATTCACACAAACAAAAATTCTACGCAAACAATGTTCAAAAAGGGGAAGTGATAGAATTAGAAAAAGAATTACTTGTTTATAAGATAAGAAATTAAGTGCAAGAGACCATGTTGAATGTGTTTGATGGATTATGAAAAAATTCTCGTAAAGTAAGCTTTTTAATATAAGAATGTGAGGGTATTGAGGTGGTATTGCTATTGATTATTCAGAACTGATGTTAAAAAAAAAAAAATTCAAAAATAATGAAATAGTTTTATAAATACGAACTTTGACCAAACATAATACGTTGGTATTCTTGATCAAAAATTTTATCAATCTCATCTTTAGTAATAATATTTTCTGCAATAATCATGGGTTGAGATAAATGGAAAAAGCCTTCAAAACTTGCACCATCTCTTTTTTTTAACGAATCTATCAAGCCACGAAGTCTTACTCTGTGGCAAATAGTTAGAGTGATTACTATAATGAGAGCAGAATACCATTTAGCGGGAATAGGTAAAAACTCGTTAGGACTAATGAATCCATGCCAAAGAATATTTCTTAAATTCATTGAATTTGGAGGACCAATTAAACAACGTAAGAAAAAAATTATGTCTTCTCCCAACAGAGAAACAAGTGGTGGAGCAATGAGAAGATCACGGATAAGAGACGGGATAATAAATGTATCAAGATGAATAGAAAAGATTATCTAAATCATAGAAATGTTATTTATTATTAGTTACGTGTTGGATTAAAACTATTAAATTATTAAATTAATCACTTACATCACCCAATATTCTCTCTAAAGATGAAATTCCCAAAAGAAGTAATGTAAAAAAATCTTGTTTATGATACAAATCTATACAATTGGCGAATATCTGTGAACATAATAAAATACTGTGATAACAACTAACCATTTCGTCTTAAAAAAAATGATTATAAACATACATCATTATAACCACACCACACAAGTTCTTCATTATATAAATCAAAAAAATCATTAGTTGTTGAAATTTTATTATCAATAAATTGTGCGACCTCTATTGCAATAAGTTGGATTTTAGGCGACGCTTTATCAAAAGCATCCGCTTTTGATGTGTCAAATGGGAATGAATCTTATAAGTAAAGGAAAAACAATGTAAGTTTTAATTAACTTTGATGAATTCGAGATACCGAAACTTATACGTACTTTCCCAAACGTTAAGTATCACACTTTGTTGAAGTAGGCCATTATTACAAATTACATTCCCTAAAGATCCAACGCTATCAACAATAGATTTATTACTTTCTTTTGGCAAAATCAGTTTCATAACGCGTGTACTCAAGCAACTTTGCCATTTGTGCGAGGCGCTTTCAAAATTTTTTTGAACATTTTCATCATTTGGTGCTGAAAGCTGTAATATTTTTCCTAGTCTGAAAGTTTGAATAAAAGGGTTTGTTGTCGCCATTCGTTACTATTCAAAGAATATCGATGGCAATTTAGAAAATAGAGAAAATTATGCAGAAGATAGCATGGGGGACTTTCGCATTTTTCGGAAAAGCACGGATTTTTCATGCGTCAATCTTCCAATCAGAAACCATATTATTAACACATGATATAAGCAGATGGATAATCATTGAATACGCAACGTACTGTACAAAGACGAAAATCATGAGTAAAATCACAAATAAACAGGATAAGCGTTGATATATAAATCCACTTTATGAAAAATGCTAACCAATAAGATGCACGTATTTGCACTTCGTTGCACTCCGTTCCTGGTACTGGGCGTAAGAAAAAAGACGATGAAGTGAAATTATGGTGTGAAATGAACGACGGATTGTGCTATGTTTATAGAAGTTGCATACCTGCCAGAAATGAATTTGGAATTCTTGGTATACAGGTTGCGGGAGATATGATGCACTTAAATATCCTTATAAAAGATGATGATGAAATTCATCGCCTTTTTCATCTTCGCTCAGTAAAAATTCCCGTACGACCACGCAATGAAGAAGATGTGTTGCAATTTGCAGAAGCATTGTTGCTTTTACGAAATATTATGATTGTTAACATATCTTTATTATTTCATTCATCGAGAATTAGATCAGAACGTCTCAAGAAACGAAGTTCAAGTTCAAATATTACTGTAACTACTCCAGAACATCCTTCTATGGATGGGGAATAGTTAAGAAATGCAAGTTTTATATGTATATTTTTTATCTTCATTTTATTTTTATATTCTTTATATCAATAAAGCTAGCCCTGGTGGCTGATTTCGCATACATAATCGCGTTTACTTTTTCATGTGTATTTCGGGAATTTATTTATTGTATTGATATCGATGTATAACTCGTATATAATTGTGAATTTTTCTTGGCAAAGTGATCTGGGTTTCGAAATAGAACGCGCACGTGATTTTTTATTTTGAATAAATCTGTGCCTTATATAAAAATTTTAATCAATCATGTAATCAGAGCTTGAATTATTGAGACAACGAGTTACCAAACTTGAAACTGAAAATACCAAACTAAAACAAATCATCCAAGAAATTTCTAATCTTAGGATCGAAAATACAAGACTAAAACAAATCATAAAACAAAATCAGACTATTAATGATGCTTCACAAATACCTATTTTATCATATATTAATGGTCACTCTGATGAAAATGGTAGTATTGACTCTTTAAATCTAGAGCAGATACAAAATGATCTTTCTTCTGAAATAAATTCTAATAATACTTCTAAACAGATAGAAAATACATCTAATTACTCATCTAATCCAGATATATACCAGGAATTAAAGAATCAATGCTTCATATCACCTATCTATATGAAGTCTAAATTGTTAGAAAATAAGGTAGTTGATGATTTTCTGGATTTGCAAAACAAGAAAATAATTAGTAATATGATGAGAAAAAAAAATAGAGAAAAGAAATTTCAAGATCAAGAATCAATACAAAAAATATCTGCTGAATCAAAGCAAATGTTCATTAATCAAATATACAATACTATTTCTCTTAAAATAAAGATCTCTTATAATCAGAAATTAGAACAAGGCCTAATGCATGAGTTATCTGTTTGTGCTAAAAAAAATCTTACTATACAAGAAATAAACATGCAAATTTCTGATTTTTCTCTAGAAAAATATTAATTGGTTCTGATAAAGTTACAGCTCAGATTATAGTAGATTTGTTTAATATAGCAATAAAAACTAGATAAAAAGAGAATTTATATTAGTATTATTATACTAAAACATATAAAAATAGAGTTAATAATATTAAATCTAAGAATAAAATTGATGATCAATTAGCAAGAACTTTGATATATAATGAAATTAAATTGCTCTTTCCTAATATTAGTAATATAAATTTGCATAAGAGAAGTTTTAAAGCTAAAAAAGTGTATATATTTTTGAAAAAATAGGAATAGTTAAGATTAGACAAATAACTTGTAGTGCAAATACTATTTCAAAATTAAAAGATGATCAAATTCAAAATATTATAAATTGTTTTTCAAAAAAACTAGCAAATTTAAACAATATAATTAATTGCCAAAGAAAAATTAGTATTTCAAAATAAAATATATATATAACTGAACTATCTAGCTCAAAAAATATATTAAATATTAAGGCAAATATATCTACTAAATCATCTCATATCTCTAATTCAAAAAATATGATAAGTAAAAATAACAAATCTTTACTGGAGACTAAGGTAAATACTCAATCTAATCTAATGAATGATCATATCTCGGAAATTCTTATTAAAAATAAATTAGATATAGATTCTATTATTCTTTTTTTGCAACAAAAGTTCAAAAAATTCTAAAACAAGTGTTAGATAAATAGTAAAATAATATTATCTTTGAAATATGAGATAGCTATAATTATTAGAAAAATGAACATAAAAATATAAGTAAAGTAAATTTCTTAGAACATAAGTAAAATTTTTCAAAGCTAGAATAGAAGTATCTACTACTCTACATAAAAAAGATTTAAAAAACTAGTATTTAGTAAATATTAAAAATATATAACTCTATTCATTCACAAGTCTCATATCCAAATTATTATAATATTAAAGTTAACTTTTTTCTTAGATAATAGTACAAGATATCATGATCCTCTTTATTTTATAAAAATTGTATAAAAATAAAAGATTTTTTTTTTTTTTTTTTTTTTATCTTGAGCGATCTTACCCATCATTTATTCGGAGAAATATCAAAATGATATATAGATACAAATTATAAAAAGTCCTAAAACTAAACTATAACTATATCTCTCTATTTACAATTCAGGATTCACTCGGCTGCCAGTTGGTGCCCAGGTGCGATCTGCCGCAGAAGCCAGTTTTCTCTCTGCAGTAACTCTCCTCGAAGAAGATATTATCCTTGGATCAACAAAGGCGACTTCAAGCCTTATCAAGATCCTAGGTCCTTTATAACCTAATTAACACTAAGCTACAAGTAGTTAACATCTAGTCAAGTATAACACCACTTCTTATACCTTTCAAGTTTATTTTAGATATCCTTACTCTCACTTCTAAACCTTTGATTAGTCTTGAGAATGGTTTCACCTGTTTGGCAAACTTAGAGTATTTTTTATACAAAAAGTAGAGAATGGAGCTTACTCTCTACCAAAGATTAGTATACATATCATTGATAAATTTGGAAATAAGGCTTATAATATAACAACAATAAACACGTATGTATTTTGGAGTTAGTATAACAAACATGTGATTTTATTTTGCAATGTAAACTATGAGTTACTATAATAATAATGAGCTATCATATGTTCAACGAAATAACTGAATCATTATTAAATATTAGAAATATTTGCAAATAAGTACATTTTGCATTTATAATTTTTAACTACTCAGTTTTGAACAGGATTGTATGTTTAGATTATAATTCTTACAAGATGTCTTTTATTTTCTTTTTTTTTTTTGTTTTTGTTTTGTATCTTTTCTTTTTAGCTTGTTAAGTTTTTATCTTATTAGCAAGTTTTCTTAACTTTGCTTTGAATATTATATGTAGTATATAGTCTTGCTTTTCACTATATGTAATAATTTTATTTTACTTTTATCAATATCCATCTTTCTAGACAGTCAGACAAAATTGTCTAGACTTCTCTTTTTCTTTATATTAAAGAGGTTTTTAGTATAACAGGTCATATTTGAGCATATATGCAAATAGAGGATTGAGTAGTGCTTTCTATTAGAAAATTAGATATATAGGAAGAAACTATAAATTCTTGTATTAAGTTAAATCTTATACAGACTAGCTATCTGTAACTCTTTATCTAATAAATGCATAAAGCACAACTGTTAAAGGAAAAAAAAAAGTAATATTTCTAATACTATCTATTCTGTTACCTCAATACTATCTAACTCAAAACCTTGTTAAAAAATATTTAATTCTAATCATCAATGTAGAAATAGAAGAAATAGATATAATAAGTAAATTTCTACTTTCTCATATCTATTTTAAGTCAAAGAAAATAAAATATAGTTTAATTCTGTGTATTATTTAGATGATCTAGACTATGATCCTAACAAGGAGTATAATTTAGACAATTATATGTGATATGAAGATGATACTAGAAGTGATTATAGTGATCAAAAGAGATATAATAGAGATAAAATTAAATAGTATAAAAAAAAATAAATATATATTTTTTGTTTGTATTTTGTTGCTTAGCAACAATTATTATTAAATAAAAAAGAGATCTGCTAAGCTCCTAATCTTTTATTTTTATCACTTATCCAACTCTTTCCGATGATCCTTTTTTCCAAAAATCTGAAAAAGCTAAAAACAAAAATTTATTGGAGATAACGATGAAGAAGGCTCTTTTACAATACAATGGTTTTTATAGAGGTCAACTGGTGCTTCGGGGACTCCTTTATATATTTAATATGCAAGCTAAAAGCGATATTATACAAGATAACTAGCAGGTGGAGCCCTTGTATAAAAAATTTTAGTAAAGAGATGAAAAAGAACTCTTTGTTAACAAAGTTGGTAAAAGAAGACTTAAGAATAGGGGACAATAAATTATTTTGTCTACACACTCCTTTGGATTTCAAAACAATAATATATCGCAAGCTTTTTCTCTTCTGGTCTTTCTTTTTTTTGACAAAAAGTGAGGATTTTGGTTTCTTCTCTACAAAAGATCAGCATTTTTTACTCCTTCTATTTTTAGAAATACTCTGTAGATGTGCAACCTTGTGCAGTAAACAAAGTCATGTACTTTGTTTATTTGTTTAGTTTTTCATATGATCTTGATGCTACAAGTACTAAATTTTAAGGATGTATTGTACGTTAGAAAGAGAAATATTCAAAATGGGTTATAAGTTGTACAACTTAAAATTTTTAAACCTAACTCAGGTTATAGGGTATCTGATTACTTTTTTCTTTTATTTTCTGTCTTCTCTATTATATTACTGTCTAACAAAGTTTTTATGATTTGGGACAAGTTTTTCTTTGTTAGTAAGCTTAGTGCTTTTAGATTAGTAACAATTTTTATTTTTTTTTATCTTGAGACTAGGTGTTAACTACTTTTAGCTTAGTTTTAACTAGGTTAGAAGGGATCTAGGATCATTATGGGACTTGAAGTTGCCTTCACTAATCTGAAGATAATATCTTGTTTAAGGAGAGTTACTTTGGAAAGAAAAAGGACTTCTGCAAGCAGATTGTATTTGGGCACCATTTTGGCAGCTGTGTGAGTTCAGAATTAACATAAAAAGGGATCTTATTGTAGATTAGTTTTAGGACATATATAATTTGCATCTTATATGTATTTTTTTAAAAAAATACTTCTTTTTAATAAATTTCAGGCATGATCGCTCAAGTTGGGAAAAAAAAAAAAAATTTTCAATTTTTATTTCAATTTTTATTTTATTGTAATTTTCAAAACTTAGAATTTTTGGTGAAAATTTTTAAAACCTGATAAAAATACATCGAATTTTAAACAATTTTAGACTCAGATTTATTTTTTTCTCAAACAATTCTTCAAAACAAATTTAGAAACAGATTTATTTTTCTCGAACACTTTTAAAACTTTATTTATTTTTTTTTTCTCGATTAATTTTAAAACTTTATTTTTATTTTTTTATTTTTTATTTTTTTTTGAACAATTTCTTTATTATTTTAAAAACCTAATTACATCCTACAAATTTTATCTTCTAATTTAACAACCTTTTATACCCCAAACTACTCATTTCATCTTTTCTTTAATTCCTCATTTTCTTGCTCTAACCTCCTAATTTCTCTACTTGCTAACTCCAAATCATCTTCTAATTCTATTTTTTCCTTGTTAATATCTATTAATATTTCCTCTACCTGCTCTTCTAAACCTCCTATCATATTTCTCTCTAACTTATCAGTCTTTTCTAATAACTCTATATTTATAAGCTCTTTCTCCCTTAACTCATTCTTCAACTTCTTATTTTCTCTTTCAACTTCATCACACTTCTCTCTATTATTCTTTATTCTAAACTCTATTGCTTCTTTATATCTTTCTGCTGAAACAAACTCTACTCCTTTTTCTTTTTCTTTCTTCTTTTCTTTTCTTTTCTTAAACAACTCCTCTTCATATCTCCACTTTTCTCTTTCTTTTAACTCCTCTATTTCCTGCTTCAAAAACCAAATTTCCTTATCCTTTCTTATAAGTTCTTCTTTTTTTTCTTTCTCCTTTCTTTCTTTCTTGACTTTATATATTTAAATTTTTATTTTAATATTTTTATTTTTTTATTATACTCTTGCTATATTATTATTATACCTCTTTATATTTTAGTGTAGTGATCTCTTCCTTCTATATTGGTTTCTATATTTTCTTGTTATCTTCATTAGCAAAAACTTTATTTTTTTTTAATAATTTAAAGTTAATATACTTTAAATTTTCTCCTTAAATTAATCAAACCTTAATTTCAAACATATGAAATTCTTTATTTTTATTAGCTACTTGTTAACAAATTTGAACATTCTTAAGGAGTGTATATAAAATTTTTATTATCTACTTGCTTTAGTAAAGTAGTTTGGATTTGTGATTATGAAGCTAGTAGTCATAGATTTAATACCTGCTAGTTGACAGTTAATTTACTAATAAGTTATAGTAGCAGACTAGCACTAAGTAGGATTTCTTTTTACTTAGTTGCTTTAATTATTTTATATATTTTTATTAAAGTTAAGGACATTAATAATAATTATTTATAAAACATTTATAAACTCTTTCCTGTACCCCTGAGTTTTTATATAAAAATAAAAAACAACAAAACAACAAACGAAATACACAAGTAAATAAGTAATTAAATAATTATTATAAAACATTGAAATAGCCTTTTTATAGACAGCAACTTAAACAAAATTAAGAGAACATAAGACAGAGTCTCTGCTATACCAATACCTTTCAAAGACTTGTTTCCGACTAGTTCGGCAACAAAACAAAAGAATACAAAACTATTCTGTTATAGCGAAATAACAAATAATATAGCAAATATGTCATAAAAAAATACACAAAATAGCAAAAAATGAAGAAAAAACTCTACTACTTTTACTACTAGCAATAGCAGTCTTTAAAATGAAATACAAACTGAAGATGATATATTAATGCAACAAAGTGGCGATACTTTACTCTCTGAAAATTTGAGCAATCCTGTGGCATCTGAAAATTACAACACAATAAACACAAATTGGGATCAACTACAGCAAACATCAACCAGAAAAGGAAAAGAGATCTGTACTGATTTTTCCATGCTAGATACAGAAACAACAAACCTAGCCAACAGGGAGCAGGTGACCCAAACAACTGAGACAAAGAATGAACCTACTCTGGTAGGGCAAAATGATCACATGTCAGAAGCAGGTTCAGATAATATAATAGAAGATAGTAAAAGCATACGTCCTCTTTATAACCACATTACATTACGAGGCCTACATAGACAAACAACTACTCAAAATAGAACTGACTATAGAAGTATCTGGGCTCAGCAGTTCAAAGAAAGTCTATACGATATCAGAAAAAAGAAACTCAATAGATATAATGCACAAACTTAGAACTTGAACAGAATCATCAGCTCCTTCACAACAACAGAGACTATGGAAGAGTTGATTAGATACAAACTAGATATACTTCCAACTTCATTCAATATTCCATATGCTATTAAAAAGAAATTCGAATACTGTGATATAGCGTTCTTTTGCTCATTTACAAGAGTAGTAGCTTCTCGTCTAGCACACTAGCTTGAGTTCGAATCATTAATGCATAATGCTCTGGAATTATACAAAAAATTATATGGTATCTGTATTACAAACAAGAAAAACAGAGATCAGATATTCATGAAATTACGTACAAAACTATCACTAAATATGTTTCTAAACTTGGATATGAGAAAACTAGATACATACGAGATAACTCGACATATCTTCTATTTAATTAACTTCGCAAAAATACAAACTGAGTTAAAATTTGAAGATATATTAAATATAGTCAAAGCTGGGAAAGACATTTTCTCGTACCATTACCTATTATTCCAAACCTAATAAATAATGATATTAGAGAAGTAATTCTCTTTACACTCCCAAACAAAGATAAATGACAAGCAGGGGTAATGGCAAAGGTACTGAGACTTGCCTATATATTTACGTAAATTCTAAAATCGTATTTTGATGACAAGAGGTTACCACTTCCAGAGTCACCATCACTACTTACTGAACCTTTGAGAGATCTATTTCTAATTACCATCTTTGCAGAATTAAAATTAATTGCTAAATACAAGGAGAAACTACAGTCAACATATATTGTATATCACCTCGTAGATATATACTTTGACTTATTGGCTCCAAAATTACAACTTCCTTGTACACCACAAAAGCTTACATCTTGCCTTAGAGAAATATTCACTTTTCTTCCAAAGAATGCAGAAGATTTTAAAGAACATGTGCATCTTCTAAAGGAGAGTTACACCTTCACAAGATTACTGAATGATTATATTATACAGAGACATCATCTACTAAATAATCCAAACAAACTACACCTTGAAAACAAATATATTTCCCAATTGAAGATAAGGCTACTGCACGTACATTCATAGATAAAATACTACTAATATACTAGGTACCTGCATTGTTCTCAGATAGCTATATGACAGTAAATTCAACAGATCTACTAGAGCTTCCTGAAGAATATACACAGGTAGACAAAGTTAACTTAACAGTCCCATTTACTACAGCTAAACAACTCAGTATCACAGTTAAGGACCTCAGAAAATACTATTATTTCAAAAAGATCCCTAAAAGTTGGATTCAAATTAAAAATTGTAATAATACTGTAGATGGACTTCGCAGAATGCCTAATACACTAGAACAGCTCTCAACAATTACAAAACAAATTGATTCACTTTCATATCTTAACTTCCTAATTAAAAGACATGAGGAAGTATTAGAAGTGACAGAACTACTCCGAGCATACTTCATAATTCAAATATTTCTGTCATTTATCTTTGATCTACCTGATCTACCAGAACCTAGCTGGGAGATCTTCAATAGCAATAACTCACAACAAACTCAAATCAACACAGACATAAATATCAGTCTAGAAAACAACAAAAATGATTAGAAAACAACATCTAGAAAAAATCAACTTCGCAACACACAACGTACAAGGACTAAACAACAAACTCAAACTACATAACTAGCTAACATATTGTGAAGAAAAACAATTGCATATTGTTTCAATGACAGAAACTAAACTGAAAACTGAGAGCATATCAACTCTAACTAATCTGATATACAAAATTTTCTCCTCTAATTTTATATCCAAAAATAATATACAGCGTGAAGCCTCTCTAGGAACTGTATTTGCAATCCACAACTCAATTAGCCCATATATCAATAATACGGGGAACTACTCTGGCACAGCAATTTTTATTGACTTCTGGTTCCCTGAAAAAAACAAGATTAGATTTATTTCAATATATATTCCAATGAACCATCCTGAGTTAGCACTCAGCATACAAAGAGTAATTAACTCATGGATAACTGAAACAAAGACAAGGAACTGGCAGTGTATAGTTATAGGAGATTTTAACACTAATCACCTTCTCAAAAACAAGTGTAAAGTTTTATTCACATATCTAGAAACTCTAAGCCTAAACAGTCTACTATAATTCTATAATATAACAGCTCCTACCTGGCAACGTAGTCACCTATCAAGCCAAATTGATAATATTTGGACTACACCAGAACTTACTTTAGACATAGACATACTAGAACTAGTCGATCTATGCAATATTACTGATAGTGATCATCATATAATAATATCTACCTGGTATACAAACTTTACATGCAAACAGAGAAAACAAAAAAAACGTAGACATAGGTTTTACAATTATGACAAGATGACAAAAAAGCAATGGGAAGAACTCAAAACATTTGTCAGTAATGAGATGCTAGAAAAACTAAGTACTGGGCCTATAAACAACTATATAGTACTAAACAAATCATAGGAATTATGGAATAGCATAGTAAAGCAGGCAGCAAACAAAT
>CAJVPM010000211.1:0-21040 GCA_910592325.1 Scutellospora calospora | reverse complement strand
TTCAGGTTCTTGTGGAAGGTCTGGTTTATCTGTATAGTTGATTGTAGTATAGGCTAATAGAAGAGGGTTAGGTATAGCGTAATCATGGGGAATAGTATTTAAGAATTGTTTAACTGTATCAGTGTCTTCCATCAGGAAGGAAAACTGATCTGAGAGAAGTAGTGATGTAGGATTAGCAGGGAGTCATCTCTTATTAATAAGATAATCATTAGATAATGTTTTGAAGGCGTATTCTTGTCTTAAGATATGAATATGATCTTTAAAGTGTTGTGTATTTCTAGAGTAGAAAGGAAAGATTTCACAGAGTTTAGGGATTAATTCCTGTAGTATAGATGGTAGAAGTAGTTTGGGTGGTAGCATACTAAAGTAGTCTGGAGGAATAGTACGGAACAAATAGTATTCTTGAAGACATTGCTTGTATATCCTTAGGTTTTTGAGTTCTGCACAAGAGGTAATTAGAAATATATCTCTGGTTTCAGAGTTTAACAAGTGTGGATATTCAGGTAGTTGTATTCTGGTATCAGAAATATAAGCATCTGGTAGACGTTCGAAGGTATAGACACAATGAAGTGCTGCCACTACTGCATGTATATTTCTTCAGTTTGCAATTAGTAAGGAAAATGGTAGGCCTGTTCTAATCTCCTCTGAGATTTCATTTGGTATAGATAGTAAGTTTTGCAGCTAGGCAAGTTGTAGTTTACAAATTTCATCTTTTAGAGACTTGAAGTTTTGTTTCATTAGTATTTTTGCAAACTCTATAATATATAGAATACGTTAAGTAATTTTGTGAGCATCAAGTAGTGAAAGTTCTTCATTAGTCCAGAAGTCTATTGCAATCTTCTTTCATAGCATATTTGAGATTTGTTCTTTGTTATTGTTATTAATTATAATTGCATTATGCTATTGTTTATATCTCTCGATTGCAGTTGTTAATAGTTGTTGATATTCTACTTGATGAGGAGAGCAAGCATCTTGTCATCTAGTGAAGGACTAGAAGAAAGCTTTATCTTGGTGACGTAGTTTTGTATTGATCGCAGGTAAAATAAAATTTTTTGTTAGTTTTGTTTGTAGTTTGTGTTGGACTAATTTTTTAATTTTGTCAAGGTTTGAGAAGGCATCTATGATTTCTTGGTTACTCCAAAGTTGTTTGTCAAATAGTTGGACCTTGAGAGCTGCTAGTGTTTGGTGAGTTTGCTGTATCTAGTCATCTATAAGTCTGGTTAAATCAGGATGAGGAGTCCTCCTTAGTTCTTGTGTTCCCAATAATGCTTGGCTATAGCTTCGTGAAGATGTGGGAATATCTGTGATAGTTCCTGTTGATTCATTATCTATAATTAGATCTGTGTTCAATGATAGATTATGATGTATAGTTGTTGTTTGTTGTTCCTTAGCCTGATCTGTTTCTAAATTAGGAAACTCCTCTGTAGAATCTATGTTAGGTGCATATCCTAATTCAGTTTGTTGTTTTTTTGGCTAGTCACATGCTATTGTTGTGTTTGTTAAGGGTAAACTAGATTGCTCACTTTTTTGATTTTTTTCCTTGGCGATATTTGTATTTTTATTTTGCAAAGTATTAATTTCATTATTGCTTTGTTCCTTGTTTTCTTCTCTTATTTTCTTTTTTTGATATCCATTATTGTACTGGTCATCATCTGAGTTATCTTCAGTTAAGAGAATAATATGAGAACTAGGAGTAGTGTCATCGTGGGAGTGAGTTGCCGACATAGTCAGCAACTTTCTAATAAGCATTACAAGTTTCGCAGTTGCAATGTTTTTGTTTCTCCTTTTCTTTATTGTTATTGTTTGTAAAGAAGATAATATAGTCTTGTTACAACTAGTTATTTATTGCAAAAATATAGTTTTATTAGTAGTTTTTGTGACTTTTTCCCTTTTTTTAGTTTTTTTATTTTGTATGTAAATTGATGTACGGGAAAGAGTTTTTTTTTTTCATAAGTAAATAACTTGTTAATTTTGAGCTTAATTGTCTTTTTGTAATTGGTAGAAATTTAGTACAATGTACTAAATTTAGTACAGGTAAATCCAACTCATTAACAAAATATCAATCCGGATATATTTAAATCCGGATTGAAATATTAACTCTAACAAAAAAAATTCCTCGCTAAATTTTGCCTAGATAAAATCCCAAGCTTCACTCTAACACTAATCTTAATCGTAGGTTTTATTTTTATAAAAAAAATTATTTTGATAATCATATTATACCTGATCTTACATGTATACGTAGGGATGGGTTCGGTGACCGAGCCCATCCCTATGCATGTAGCCTATAGCTACAAATATAATATTAAAATTATTGTTG
The DNA here is from genome assembly GCA_910592325.1 of Scutellospora calospora. Classification (NCBI taxonomy): domain Eukaryota; kingdom Fungi; phylum Glomeromycota; class Glomeromycetes; order Diversisporales; family Gigasporaceae; genus Scutellospora; species Scutellospora calospora. Next base: position 18,723 of record CAJVPM010000211.1, on the reverse strand, counting down.
AAATTAAATAATTGAAAACGAATTTCACCCCATCTATGTCCAACGGATAATAGTGGCGAATTGTCCATTCTCTCAAAAGGGGTGGCTTGAGAGAATAATAATAGTAATCTTGTGAAGTTAAGGTCATTCCAGTCGTCGTACAGTATGGTACGATATGTGAATTTACTGACTCGTAATACGGTTCATTGTGTCACATTATAATAACAGATTTTTCGGATCACAGCAAAATGCCGAATTAAGAGCAATAAATTGTTGCATAGTAAATAAATTTTGCAAATAAGGCCAATGATAGTCTCTTTATTCAACAAATACGAAATGTATACAAAATATTAAATATATTGTACATAAATAAAACTCTAGTAATCATCGATGAATTTTTTTACGAATTCAATTTTACTTTCAATCATTTTCAATATCACGAATTCTAACATGAACAGCATTTCTATGTGCTTCTAATCCTTCAATTTCAGCTAATCTCATAACCGTATATCCTAAATCTTTTAATCCTTGCTTAGTCAATTTTTGTGACGTAATATGTTTCAGGAATGTAAGTGTGTTCACACCAGAATACATTCGTGCGTATCCATATGTGGGAAGTGTATGATTGGTACCGGAGGCATAATCACCACAACTAAAATTGAGAGAGATAGTGTATGTTTTATGATGTGTCAAATTTAAAATTTAAAAAAAAAAATATACATATATATTATCAATAAATAGATACCTTTCTGGTGAATATGCACCAACAAAAACACTGCCAGCATTTTGAACAGCTTCTACCCATTTTTCCGCTTCTTCAATATGTAAGATTAAATGCTCAGGAGAATAATCATTTGAAAATTTCATTGCTTCTTTCATATTATTAACTTGTAAAATAAAACTTTTTGAAATTGACACTCTAACAATATCTACTCTTGGAAGGCGACTTGCTTGTTCATGAATTTCACGTTCAATGTTTGCAAGATGTTCGACTGTTAAAGAAACTCCAACCAATACTACTTGTGAATCAGTCCCATGCTCAGCTTGTGATAAAAGATCTGATGCCACATAAGCAGGAATACTTGAATTATCTGCGATAACTAAAAGTTCTGACGGTCCTGCAGGCATGTCAATTGAAATCATAGCTGAACTATCATTCTTTAATAGGTAATATGAATTAGAAATTTTATGTCAACAATTAAAATTATATAAGGTAATTATAGAAATTTTTTGCTTACTTGTGCAAACATTTTGGCTGCGGTAACATATTGATTACCGGGTCCACATATTTTATCAACTTTAGGTACCGATTCTGTTCCATAAGCAAGCGCAGCGATTGCTTGAGCCCCGCCTGCCAACAAAACTTTAGATGCACCAACTTTATGCGCCACATATAAAACTTCGGGTACAACTGTTCCATCTTTTCGTGGTGGACTTGCGATAATTATTTCTTTACATCCAGCTACTTTAGCCGGGATTCCTAACATAAGGGTTGTGGATGGTAGGATGGCGGTACCACCTGGAACATAAAGTCCAACACGTTCAATAGGACGACTAAATCGTGAACAAACCACCCCAGGCATTGTTTCGACGACTAACGTTGATCGATCATATTGCGCGTCATGAAATTTGTAAATATTATCATAAGCTTGATCAATTGCTAGACGCGTAACGTCATCGAGCGCCATCGCTTCTTGTGGGAAAGGAGCAGAAATTACTGGTGTATTAAGTTGAACTTTATCAAACTTTGCAGTGTATTCAATAAGAGCCGTATCACCTTTATTGCGTACATCATTGATAATAGGACGTACTCGTGCCATAATATCATCGGAGTTAATGATAGGTCGTTTAAGAAGTGATGTTCTCTTTATCAAATCAATTTCGGATAATTGGAATTTCTGCATTTTAATAATATCTGATTTACATGAAATATTAACTGGAATTGGTTTTTCTTTTGCTCCATCGTTAATTTCCGTTGTTTTTTTGGTTGAAACATCCCATTGAGGTTTTGCATTACCAGGTCGTCGTGTTATTTTCTTTGCACGCTTATCAAGGTGTGCTTCAACATCAGTTAGTGAAACATCATTTGCAACACATTTGGCAAGGGCAAAATACAACAAATCTGCAGATTCCCATGCAATATCATCTTTAGTATCAGCAGAACATAATTCATCTGCCTCTTCCATAATTTTTGAACGAAGTAAATCTGGATTCTGGAATAATTTTTGAGTGTATGAACCAGGAGGTGCGGATATCTTTCGATTGCGAAGTGTTTCTTCAAGCGCAACAAGACCATTACTTTTACCAAAACATGTGCGAGTGTTCAAATGACAGAACCCTAAAAAAAAAAAACTATAAATAACTTAATGAAAATGTATCACTTTTTATATCAAATTTAACTTACCACTTCCAAACTGCTTAACTGTGAATTTCAATGCATCTCCATCGCAATCTACCTCAATTTTTTTTAACTCTTGAACAGATCCTGACGTAGCACCTTTGTGCCATAACCCACGTTTTCTACTTTGATATACACCTGTCCTAGTTTTGAGTGCTTCTTTCACACTTTCGGTAGATGAATATACCACGCCTAATGCTACATCTCTTTCATCTACCACAACAGTGATAAATAAGCCGTCTGGACGATCAGACTTTAGAGTACATGTCAAAGCGTCAGCGACATTTAACAAATTATTACCCGAATCCATTGTAAGATATTCAATAGGAACAACTAAATCGGCTAAAATTGTCGATAATTTTTGAACCAAATCTGGGGAATACTTTATATCAACTTTCTCTTGCTGTAGCATGACACCAACATTTGAAATCACACCGGATGAAAGTGTACTTTTTTGTACATTTTGTATAAAATTATTTAAATCTTGAAAGAATTTTCCGGAAATAGAATCTAAATCAACATCATTAACCAAGTATCCTGATACCAATCCTGATAACTTTTTAACTAATCCTTCATCACATAAATCACTAGAATTTAAACAAACAGCTAATCTATCTGATGGTAAAGTAGAAAAACAATCATTTGCCAATAATTTTGAAAGTGGAATAACTACTTTTTGTGCACCTTGATCCAAAAATTTAATGATATTTTCAATATCATCAGGTACTATTTCTTTTACTGGAAATAACCAATATCTATCTAATTGATGTTTTTCGAGAAATTGTGATAACAATGATGTATCATTAAAATCAGAAATACGAAGAATAATTTCTCCAACCAAATTGAGTGACTTGATAAATTCTATGGATAATGATTTATTTGAAATATCTATAATTGGTAGTAACATCTTTCTTTTTTTTTTATTGTACAATAAAATATCGAAATTATTATTGACAAGATAAATGGAAGACAGTCAAAGATTGAATTTTTTTATTATCGTAATTTTGATCTTTTTGATCTTAAATTGATAAAAAGTATGTGCAAAGCCTAACGGGTAACGCAAAATTTGTTTTCACGTGAGACCGTTTATATGTGGCTATGAACTTTGTGCCCGCGTAACAAATAAAATTCAACTTTATATTATATGAGCTCAAGAGGTAAATGTTTATTGTTAGTACGTACGTACTTCTATCCGATTTTATTATGAAATTTCATAAAAATATGTATATATTCGGATACAATCACCAAATATGTTCCTTTTTTTCTTTTCACGATAGCTATTTTTAAATTTACAAGCAAAACTAATTATTAGAATAAAATGGGAATTAAGAATTTACTCATTTCTTTGAAGGCAATAATGAATTTGAATCTGTTTTTAATTTTATTAATGACTTAGGTTTCCGCGAACTAGCTGTGCATATGAAAATTTGCGTATCTCTATTGATATGCCAAGTTAAAATTTTGCTTATTTAGCCTTTGCCTGGGTAACTAACGCTAATGTTAATTTATTTAATTGTGATGACTATCGCTATGGATGGGCAAATCGAAGATTTTTTGAAAATACTGCGCAGGCTGCGCAACCTGCACGGGCCTGCGCAGCCTTCACGGGCCTGCATTATGGCTAATGCAGGCCAAAATTTCTAAATTTCGAGGGTCTACGGTATATTCCGGCCTTCCGGTATATTCCGCCTGCGCAGCGAGTGATCATTTGCGCCGGTGATACAAACTCAAAGTTTATTTTTGTTAGTTTTTTACTAATAGTGTTAAATGTAAGAACTTTAGGGTTATGGGGTTTTATCAAAGTGCATATATGCAAAATTTAGCAAGGAATTTTTTTAATTAGTACACCAAAGGTGGTTTCTTATACAGGTAGGACCGTCCCAAATAAGGGGGGTCCTTAAAGCGGGGTAGATTACGTAAAAATTTTATTAACATTAGGGTTAGGGCCCTTTTGCGTTAGGGTTAGAGTCGTTAATATAGGTAAAATTTCCCTCCCGATATTTTTTATTAATGCACAAGAGTGGTTTCCAACAGCCGTTTCTTGTATTTTTCTTTTTTTCGCTTGTTTTTCCGATCATGCATATCATTTTAGCCAATCATATCCAAAGCTCAAATTAATCTCATTAAATAATAACATAGAGTAAGTAAAAATATCTTTATTAGCTTGGATCATATATTAACTTATTTACTAATGATTATCTATTATACTTAAAAAATCATAAATTCGTTTATATATTCTAACGACTATAATAATATTGTAAAAAAAGTAGTTAGTTAAACTGTAATATACGTAGATCTTATAAAAACTCTTTAAAGAGTTTATCCAATAAACAACAAAACAACAATTTGTCTTCTTATTTTTTCTAAATCGTTACCTTTGTTACTTCGTTTTTGTTTTTTTTTTGTTGCTCAAACGTAAGATTTTGCCAATTTAGCTTACATATATACCTTTTTATATACTAACTTTGTCGAATAAAAAATATATGAAGGCGGTGGGATTCAGAAAGATTCAATGAATATGTTGTAGGGCAGAGAGAAAGCTTCAAGTTTACTTAGAACACTTTGTCTAGTTAAAGATGACCTCGAATTTTAAACGGGTGAGTAACCCGGAGCTTAAATTTTGAACCGGGTACAATCTCTAGTTTTTATATTAGCCTTTAAAGTTTGTGAAGCCTTTAGGTGTCCCGCATCATATCAATTACAAAATTATTAAAAAATGTAATAACTTAGATTTAAGATTCTTGGCTTCATGTTTGTAAATACCAATTACCGGTTGTAAAAAGTCCTAAGCTCAGGCTCGAACCGTTCTTTAGTTCCGGGTCGGTTCCAGGTTTCTGGTTCGGTTTTGCGGAACATTAATCGGAATTCTGATGTCTTCTGATCCGGAAATGATCCTAAAATCGGAGAATTAAATTTTTGATCTTCACTATATCGAGAGGTTCACTATGTTCACTATAACAAGAAGTTCAGAGTAAAAAAAATTTAAGTGAGCTATACCGATACATTACAATAATAAACTCCAAATCAGGTTTGTTCACAATCGCTAATTTTAAATCAGAAGACCTTCCTTTTTTAAAAAAAAACACGAGTTAAAATAGAATACTATCTGCTATTAATAAGTGTACGTACGTACCAAATAAATTTCCGAATTTTGTGCATACAGAAACTTGTCAGAAATCTTTTAATGATGATAATGTGACCGTTTTTTTAATACTTTTCGGTTACAAAAATAATGTGTCATTATCGTTATGTTATATATATTATACAGCATTGTAGTATTTAAATACTCTCAATCGTTTCTTGTGTTTTTCTTCGGAAATTACGTTTTACAAAAATAACTCTTTTTGCCCAACTTCAACTTATTTGATATTAGTCTTTCTTTTTTTTATTTTTATTGTAGAACATTTTTCTAATAAATATAATAAATAGATAAAAAAAAATTATAAACTGATTTTTTAATAATATATAAAAAAAAAAAAAATTATTATCTGTTATCATTCTTTATTTCATTATTATATATCTCTAAACAAGTGTCATAATGTCTTCTATTCCTCAACCTACTAATGTTAATGGGGTCAAAGCTGACCCTAAATTTTTGAGGTAAATCTTTAATTTACTTCGAGAAGTCAAACTTAAAAATATATAACATTTTATTTTATTTTTTTTTTTTAAATAGAGATCCTTCTGCGTTGGAATCTATTTCATCAGCTATATATGAACTTTCTTCATATGTGGCTTATTCTCTTCCAACTTCTCTTACCTCGTTACGTAAGACTACCACAAACTCTACAAATGACTATCAACAGTCAATAAATTATCATAAAGGACATTTATCACATCAATTTACCAGCGATATGGATCCTGTACCTGATGGACTTTTTGAGAAAAAAAAGGACTTGATTATATATGCAGCATTCGATGAAATTTTGACATGTTCTAATGATGCATATAAAAGTACTAAAAGGTACAGGTCAAAATTTTTTTACTTTTTATATTATGACTTTAGATTATTTAATCGATACTTTTTTTTTTTTTTTCCTCATTTTAATAGTAAATCGGTTCTTTTTCTGGGATATCCTGACGGATTTCAGATATGGGATATATCACGTGCTGATAATATTCACGAACTTGTATCAATTAGAGACGAAGAAAATCTTGGTCAAGTTATATGCATAAAGGTTCATATATATTTCTTTTTAGATTTTTTTTTTTTTTTATTCTTGAAATAAATAGTTTAATCTTGATTTGTATTTCAATCTATAAATCTATATAGCCAATACCTAATCCACGTCATACATCGAAAGATACATTCGATAAATATGCGGAAGTTCGTCCGTTTATTGGAATAATGTAAGTTGCTTAATTTTTTTAAACATGGTTATAAACATTTATTTAATTTATCTTTTTTTTTATTTAACAGTTGTGTATTAACACCACCACGAGAAAACGATACATTCACACCAAAACCTAAATGTGTGTTAAAATTCTTTTCATTAAAAACACATCAAATTATTAAATCGATGGAATTTGAGAATGATGGTAACATTATCAGTCTGGATTGTAATGAACGAGCAATTGTTGTGGTATGATACTCTGTATTTATATATATATATATATTTAATGTCTTTTTCTGGCATACTTATTACTAAATTAAATCATTTTCATTTAGGGTCTTATTAATCCGACAAAACTTCATGTTATTTCATCCTCAACTCTGGCGCCATTGTCTTTTTCACCGTTACAAGATGTTGTAGTACATCCTTCTACTCGGATTCCGGTATTCACTTTAGGGCCAAGATTGTTGGCTTATGCAACAACAAGTCATCCTCCGGAAAATAATGGTAAAAAGGATGGCTATGTGATGAGTGATAGTGATGAGGATGTTAGGGCAACTGGAAAATATAAGGTTGCCAAGGATGTTGCAAAAGAAGTTGTTAACGGTGTAAAATTTTTAGGTATGTTTAATACATTATTTTATTAGGTAATTATTTAATACTTGTCGTGGCCTGATGCTAGAAATTTGACATATTTTAATATGAAATTTTAAAAAATTTTGGGATCTATTTTTTTTTTTTTTTTTTCAGCTATCTGTTTTTTTTTTTTTTAGAGTTAGGTTAATAAAAGTATGTGGGGGATTTTAATAGGGTTTAATTTTAAGTGGGGACCAAATTTTTCAGCATCAGCCGTGACACTTTCTTAATTAGATCAGCTTTCATTTTTTTTTATTTATTTTTAAAATAGGCGATTATGGATATCAGACACTTTCTTCGTACTTTAATAATTCAAACCAACAGACTTCCACACCAAACAAACCACAACCTACTATGCCCATAAATATCAACAATCCAAACAATGCGAGGGGCAATTCAAATGGTTCGTTTTCAACACAGAATAGTCCATCCAATGGACATTATTACAATCCAAGGGTTGGAAGTATGGGAAGTAGTAATGGAGAAAATAGTAATGGAATAGGTTTGGTTAATGAAAAAGATAATGGTGCTATTGGAGCGGTAGGCAACTATTAAATAATCGAGTGTTTATTTGTAAATATATTGACTCAAAATTTATATATACAGGTAATCATACGCGACCTTGGCATAACATGTGACGAACAAAAAAAACAATCCAATATTATTATTTATTTTTCACCGCACACCAATCATGTTGGGTATTTATCATTTAGTCCATCTGGAACTTTTTTGCTTTCGACATCAGTCCAAGGTCATCAATTTCATGTGTTTGAAATTATTGGCAAACGTCGTCGAGGCAGAAACAGCAAAAGTTTGAAACATGTGTATCAACTATCAAGGGGTTATACAAATGCTAGTATTGGTTATGGAGGTGTGGGTTGGAGTGATGACTCTAGATGGTGTGCTGTAGCTAGTGGACGTGGAACTATTCATTTATTCGCAATCAATCCATATGGTGGTCCTGCTCATGTACCTTCTCATATAGCAGGATGGGTTAATAATGTGGATGAATCGGTAAATTGTAATTTTTTAATTACTAAAAATGGTTAATATTAGGCTAACTATTTCAATTCTTATCGTAGTATAAATTGATTACACAATCAGCAGCGATTCGTATTAAGCCTCGTACACCTTTACCGCCAGATTCAACTGAAGTTACTGATGGTACTTTACAAGGCATAAATGCAAATGTACACCTTAATAATTATGAATATTCATCTCCATCTGCAGATATTAATGCATTTTCTATTGATCAATCACATCGTCAAAATCCTTTATACAATCCTGGAAATTCAAATAATCTTTATGTAAATTATAATGTACAACAGCACCCTGCATTACATTATAACACACTGTCGTCTCCATTTCCGAATTATTACCAAAGGAAATCTCCAGGAATATGTGTCAAATTTTTGCCGTCTGTGTCCAATTGTTCTATATCGAGATCAAATTCAAACAATGTGCTATTAGTTGGTAATATAAATGCAAAGAGACAAAATAAAAAACGACAACAACTAAATCTCGTGCCTGAAAATATTCCTAGTAATGAAAAAACTGGTCGGAGAAGATCTCATTCTTGGTCTCAAAATTATACACCAAGTAGCACATCTAATTATATTGAATTTGAAAATAATAATAACAAACATGATATTGGTTATCAAGATCTGTGGAGTTTTCATCCTGCTGGTATCTTGACACTGCATCGTGTGTGGGTAGAGGGAGTAACGGCCGAACAAACATCTAATCAAGGAACAAAAGATGAAACAAATAATAGTAACGTAATTTCACTTGGTGGTACACCATTAGCGGGAAACGTAGCAGCAGTTGCTAATGTCGGCAGAGTTTTGGTTGGTAGTGCAGCAGGCGTTGTGGGAATGGGAGTGGAAATTGCAACTAGTGCAGTTATGAAAAAAAATAACACTTTAGATATGGTTGTCAGTTATGAAGATGTTGCTGAATGGCAATTAATTCGTGATGGTACATGGGCTGAAGTGAAAAATGTCATTGAATCACCTAAACAAAGTAATATTGAAAATGAAATCATGGCAAAAAGAGAAAGTGATAAAAAAAAATGGCTTGCTAATGCAGAAATTATAACGTATACTAATTCAAAAGTATCCTTACCTCCACCTTTGTGGGCAACACCTCAATTTACATTTCAAACATTTTTGCCTGGTTATAAAGATGCTATAAACAAAGGAGAAGTACCTCGTTCAAAAAAGATTGAAATAAAAAGGGACGTTGTAGAAAGAATAGAAACAAGTGAAAAGTTTGATGAAATTAACGGATTGATGAATAATGAAGATAATAGAAGTGGTAGAGCGATTCTTATTCCAGCTGGTAAAGCTATTGGTAAAGAAACAGGAGATATGTCAGCAAATCTATCAACAGCAATGCGTACATCACTTGAGTTTACACCATCTAGTCCGACACTTTCTGCTGTTAACATTAAATCCAGAGACTGTATGTCAAATGGCTTCTCTAATAGTTACACGTATTCGAAAGTTGGAGATGATATGTGTAAGTTATAATTCATAATATATACTTTTTTTATTTAATTCTTACTAAATATTTATAAATATATTTTAATAAACATTCAGCCACAACACCTTTATCCTTTGAGGATGCGCATCATATACATATTGCGAATAATATTCCTACCATAACAACATCAATTACTCAATCTTCATTACTAAATAATAAAAGCAATATTTCACTGGGGTTATTAAATAATAATACATTTATCCAGCAATCATCTTCATCTGGTACTCAATCGACCTCATCATCATCCATGGCATCTGAAACCACGTATAGTGATGATGTTAAAGAATTAGATTATAATTTGAATGATACGGGTGAAAAGGAAGGAAATTTCTTCTTTTCTCCTGATGGAGATAATGAAGTAGAATTACCTAGTGATAGTATTGTATTAACTCATGATAATTAAAAATTGTCATGATATTAAGTATTTTTTTATATGAAATTTGATAGATCCAATAAGTTTTTTGAATTTAGTATATCCATATATACTTTTCTGTAATTTATAGTTTTTTTTTTTTTTTGTTCTCTTTAATTTTGGACATTGTTCTGTAAAATAATTTATTTTCTTTTAATACCAAACTATAAGTTTGATTTGCTTTTTGTAAATATAGTATATCGCTTTCTGGTTAGCATGCATAATAAGTTGTGAATTTATTTATTTTTTTTATAAATTCGCTTTTTTTTCGGTATTTGATAACTTAATACCGTATATTGATAATTTAAGTTTTGATCTCAAATAAAAATAATATATAAATAAATAAATATATAAATTTTATGCTGTAAAACAATATCGAAAGAGTATATATATAATAAGAATATTGAACAAAATTCAGACTATAATTAAAATTGATTTATACAAGTTTTTTTTTTTTTTTTTTTCAGATTTAACATTTTTTGGAAAATCAAATTAAAAAGATTATTATTTTAAATATTATAATAAATGTAAATGTCTATTTTTTTTAAAAAAAAATAAAAAAAAAAACTAAATACAAGAAAAGCAACAATTCGTCAGTTTAATTCACTTTTTTATATTATTGCAGATCTATGAGAATAAATAAATTCACTCTTTTTTTTTTTTTTTTTTTAAGAAACGAGAAAATCAATACTCTATTAGTATAATTCAAGTTCGAGCTATATTAAGACATTACGAAATAATTTAATATCAAGGAAAAATAAAAAAAAGTAAATTTAAAAGACGTATAATAATTGACAATAAAAAAAAAAAAAAAGGATACAAATAAAAAGGACGATTTTCTTGGATCACGAAAATTTAGACCATTCAAATTGTATAAAGTTCGATTTTCATTATCTAAAAATACGCATATTTCTTCGATAGTCTATAAAAAAAAAAGTATTTATTATAAAACTTTTATTATATAAAACAAAATATAAAATAAATCTTTTGACATACTTTTTCATAATGTGGACGTATACATAAAGTTGATACGTATATTGTTACACAAGTCAAACAATTATCAAACCAATTATACTTTGGATTTAAAGCTTTTGTCAAAAGTTCATTTAAACCATTAATTGTTTGTTGAAATTGTCTTGGATTTACCTATAAAATAAAATTAAAAATTAAAAATTAAAATTAAAATTAAAATTTTATTTAAATAAAAATTAAAATATATAAAGATTAAAAAAAAAATTATTTTACCCGTCCTTCAATTTCTAAGGGAAAAGCCGATTGAAATTGACACATTTCACCACGAGTATAATCTCTTTCTATTCGAATAATTTGTTTTGGAGGTACAATATTTTTATTTATATTCGAAGATAAAACATTTAAAGGTATAGAAGTTTCATATTGATCAGAACTTTCTTTTTTAATTATTAACACATCTTCAGAGATCTCTGAAAGTTTTTTGTCATTATCAGAATTTAAATGACTAAAAGTTTGTAAATCTGAAGCTACGAGATTTTCATTTTTAAAAAACATATTATTAGGTTTATAAGGAGTTGAAGTAGAGTTAGAAGTAGTTATAAGTTGGTTTACACTACTTTTAGGTAAAGAGGTTATAATATCTTGACGTTGTGGTTCGAGTGGGTCGGGTTCGCAGGTCACCTTTGCTGGAATCTCTGTTGTACTACTTTGGCTGGTGTCACCCGTAATATCTTTTTGCGTTGAAGTAGATTCTGAATAGGTATTACTAATAGTAGAGTCCTTTCCTTCAGTTCTCTTACCGACAACTTTGTTCACCTCTTTTACATTCTCAGATTCATTTTTATATGAAACTACCTCATCTTCATTACCCTGACTATCTTTCTGGCCAACTGTGTTGTCCATTAAAGGGAAAAGAACTGACCAAGTTTTATCAGTGCATAATCAGAAATCTATAAAGTAGTTTATACGACCAAATATTAAAAAAAAAAAAAAAAAAAAAAACCAACTCGATGTCTAGTGAAGGGTTTCAAAAGCCGTTCACAAATATAACACAATGCAAGGCAACGTCACTTTTAAGCACATCTTTGAAGTCCAAAAATAATTAACTAATGTGTAACATACTCGATTTCACCGTCGATAATGCTAACGATAATTCAATTCGTGTAACTAACTATAAAAATAGTACGCTAACCAGATTTGAATATAACCTGAATTATATTTAGGTTTACGTTAAAGTTAAGAATGAAATTAAGATATTTTTTTTTTTAAAAAAAAAAAAGCAAGTTCTTTTTTAGAAAACTTAATGATAATCTTGTTTGATCTGGTACGAATTATTAAATTATCTACATTCGCTTTATTTGATAGTCTTGTTTGTCAATCTAGACTATATATATATTTATTACATACCAATAATGAATTTCATGAATTTGGTATTTTTCACTTAATAATTATTGTATAATATGTATTACTATGTTGTGTATGTGAGATTTAGGTTTTTGAAACTGAATTGCATGGTAGCGCCCTTGAATGTGTGCTAGGTTGACGGCGCAGTAAGCCTCAATGTAATGTAACTACGTATAATCACAATGATTGTAAATTAATAAAATTACATAACGATAATACGTAGTAATTTAATTTGAATAATTAAAATCGCAGGTTGATACTGAAACTTTTGGTCCCTACTAAAATCCACATTGATGCAGAGAAAACCTGCAAGTGAATGTTTAACGTATACGTAATACGTATGATAAGTCTAGCTATGTATAGTGATAACTTAAATCTTCACTTTAAGGTTTTCTCTGTACGTATCACTTTTATTAACAATTATACAAATCTTAATCTAACCCTAAAACAGTAAAAAAAAAAAGACTACGTTACTTATACGTACGTACTGTACGTAGTAATGTGGCTTCGTTAAAAGATACGTATTATAGGATCACGTGTACTGGAGGAATATTATTTATATAGAAAGCTGAGAACTGACCAGTTACATATTTTCTGCATAAAGATAATCTTATATAGAGTACTTCAAATTTAATTGGCCAGACGTTCAACTTTCTGCATTGTTATACCAAATAGATATCGATATCTAAAATTCGTAATTAGGATCTCATAATTATTATTATTTTTTTTCAAATAAAAATTGCTGTACGGTATATTGTAATATCATTATTCGCTACGTATCACTAAAAAAGTTTCAACAACGCATATCAGTATAATGTATGTGCATATCAGATATGTACTAAACTTTTTTACATATAAATATCTAAATTTGTCACAACAATCGAAATTTGATTAATCGTTTATTTACAAATCAAAAAAATCGTTTCTAAGCCCCAATTTGCTGTGAAAATGGGGCAGTCTATACCGTTATAGGGCTTCGGGGACAATTGTTTAAAAATCAATTTGATCTACTATTTACATTTAAGATAAAACAAAATTTGATCAAGAATTATAGCAAATCGTATTATGATATTACGCGCAACAAAAATTGTACTACGGATAGAGCATTTGTTCAAGAATATTGCCCAACAAATCATCAAGATTTGATCAAAAAGGTCCGAAGCCTATAACGGTACAGACTGACCCAAATGATGTTAATTAAAATCACATCGCATGATCTGAAATAAAATTTACTCGGTTATCAATGACGATGATTTATAATATTGATTTAAAACATTGTGTTTTAATCATTTGTCATCTCTACGTATAACGATTCAATTCTTTTTTGATTACTATTATTATAAATTCGTTTTTTGTTAAGCTTAGCAGAAAATTTATGCTAACACAGTAATAAATAGTGTTGTAACAAATAATATAAAAAATTGATGCTTTTTAATAATAGAAATTAACGCTTGTGAATTTTAATACTCCTACGTAATATATTATTGTTATATCGATACGTATCATTATAGTTTGGGATTTTATTTCGGCAAAGCCTCAAACTAGTTTCGGCTATTTGGGTTTGGCTACGTGCCGAAACCATTAGTCTCTAATTAATACTCCTTCAACTTTGGCTCAAAAGTATTGGATTACAAATGTAAATATAGATATATATGTGTGTAAATTGTAGGGTTGGGGGCACGGAAAATTTTTTGGGCATGCCTAGGAAGGCATGCATGCCCTCTCTAGATATCAGTGTTGGCAAATGACCAAAGTCATACCATTTTTTTAATACGTATGACCTTAGTCATATAATCATATGACTTGTCATAGGTCATATACGTAGTCATATTTAAATAGTAAAAAAAAATTTTTGCTACGTATAAATTTTTCTACGTATATTAAAAAGGTCATAAGTCATATCAATATTCATTATGACTAAATGATCTATGACAGGTCATAGAAGTCATATAGGTCATTTAAGATTATCTGACAATACCAGTGTTTGCATTATACTTTTTATGAGAAAAATGACATATTTTATGACATCCAACTCTGCAATTTTGTCAAATTGACAACACTTGCCAACACTGCTAGATATCATAATTGATTAACTTATGTCAATTGACCAATCAAATCAACGAAACTTCATATGTGAGGTTTTTCTATATAAAGAGAGTAGGTGACATGTCTTTTAGCCAAAGGGCATGCCTTGGGACACCGTGCCTCCAACCCTAGTAAATTGAGATGACTTGCATTCTAATGATACCACAGTCCATGCTAAGTAGTGATTTGAATCGGTTGGGCTATAATCGGTTAACCGACCCGAATTGAATAAATTTCGGGTAACCGGTTGAGTAAATTCTTAATCGGTTGACTCGTACAACTGGTTGAGTATCGGTAATCAGTTGACAGAGAGCAAAGGGTCCGTGAACTTCCGAAATGAAAATGAATGAACATAAAATTTGAGTAAAGGTCCGAGAACTTCCGAAGGTAAAAGTGTGAAGTAATCTTAATCGGTTGCAATCGGTTGACATTAAATATTTCGGTTCGGTTACCTACCCGACTAAGGAATTTTTTCTCGGTTCAAATCACTAATGCTAAGTAGGTTGTGGTATTCACTCAAACTATTATTCGTGGTTAGAGATGTAATCGGCTGGAATGGCTCGGCTTGGCTCACTAAAGCCATAGCATAAATAGCCATGGTGCAGCCAAGCCCATGCATATATCATGGCTTGAGTTAGGCTTAGTTTTTTGAGCCGCTGCTAACTATGGCTTAAGCTATTGTGAAGCTACAGGACTTAAATCGGCTATGTCTGAAGCCGGCTTTAAAATCATGGCTAAAGTTTAGGCTCAGGCTATGGCTGAAAGCCAAAGCCAAGAGCCATACTTCTCTGATTCAAGCCATGATTTTAAAGGCTTGGCTTGATAGTGGCTCTGGTATCAAGCCGCGGCTGGAGCCGGAGCCGATAACATCTCTATTCGTGGTAAAAACGAAGGAATTCATGCGATTCTAGTCAGAATTAGAGAAGAAGAGTAATTACATATTTTTTATTTTAATATTTTTTAAATATACACTATTTGTCAAAATTCAACATTTAAACCAATTTTTTTTTATGAACTTAGTATGAGTTTTTAAAGTAGTCAGAGGATATGAGTGTCAAATTTGAATGTAACGGCGTAGATAATAGTAAGCGTTTTTTTTTTTTTTTTTTTTTTTGTAAATATTAACTCATTCTAAAAATTTGTGGTTTAAAAATGTAAGAGAATACAAGTAATGTTTTCATTGTAAATCACTATTTTTAATTTTCTATTTAATTAATAGGTACGAGTGCCGGTCCAGAATTTACTTAATCATTATTCTGATATTGATGAAAAAACCAATTTTACAAGCTCTGTTCAAAATATTCGAGGGTTTGTATCTATTACTTTTTTTTTTTTAAAATCACTTGGAAATTTAAATTAATTAATTGTTATCTAAAATTATAAACAATTTTTAAAAGTTGCTAATCAATTACTTTCTGGAAGATTGGCTATTGCCGCCTTAAATTTGGGTGGAACTAAATGTACATTAAAATTCAAGCTATTTTATTTATTTATTTTTTAAAAAAAAACATTTTATTTATTTTATTACTTTGTCATTTGGAAAGCTTGTTTGTGTATTGCTTTCCGAGATGCTAATTCCAAGTTGGCAGTTGATCATACAGGAAAAAGGTAAAAACTTTATATTAATGAATAGCATGTAATTTAAATAATATTTAATAAGTCTATAATTTTTTTTGTTTAAAGTAACACACCAATTTTAGCATATCAACTTCAACAACGTGCCTTATTGCCTCTCCTAGCTACGACCATTGCTTTGAATATTGGACTTAATTATTGTAAAGTTCGATGGGCAGAAGGAGTATGCAATTTGTTTAAATTGTTTGAAATCAAAAAAAATCCTGCGTTTTATTTTAGTTATCATTAATATACTTGACAATTTACATAAACTTTCAAAATGAAATCATAGACCAAAAAGAATCACAATGAAGTTGTTAGGCTTTGTTGTATGATAAAACCTTGGTTACATGGAATTTTGAGCGTGTTGCTACTACATGTAAAGAAAGATGTGGTGGTCAAGGGTATTTAAGTATTAATCGACTTGGTAGTTTCATTGGATTCTCTCATGCTGGTATGACAGCTGAGGGTGATAATAGCGTTTTGATGCAAAAAGGTATGCAAAAATTAGATTTCTTGCTTTTTTTTTTTTTTTTTTTTTTTTTTTTTACCTTATAGAAATATTGAGCCTTTTTTGTTAATGTGGTTCATTATAAAAATTAGTTGCTAAGGAACTATTAGCCGACGTCCAATCTGGTTTTCTCACTTTGCCACGCATCCCTGATGATATAAGAAGTTTAGATAATCAATTAAAGTTATTTAACTTAAGGGAACAAGCATTAATCAAAGAAGAAATATTATTTAAATAATATCTGGTGATCATTGCTAATTTACTTAAAGCATTGAATCATCAGTTGAACACTTATTTCAATATAGAATGTCATCCGCTTCGCTTTGGGATACAATAATAACTAGGTAAATGGGCACTAGTTTGTTAATAGTTTTAGTATTTTGTGACAAATATTAATTGGTTAAAAAAATACGCGTGTCAGTTGGGCGGATATAATCACACTTTCGTCCCTCTGCTTTGCTCCAGACAATATCTTATATTGTCTGACATTGTGCAATAGACGATCGATCGATCTATCACTATTTTTTCTGAGAATCCTTTTCTGAGAATCCAACAATCGAAGAAAACAATTCAAAAAATTATAGAAATTAAAAAGAACCTTCGCTCTAAATTTAAAATAAATATTAATTTACCAAGAATATAAGTTATAGTATCAATTTGATACTGTTTGGTTATTAAATTAAGGGTCATTTAACGCGATGCTTTCTGATATAGGATATACACGAATTATCCAGTCAATTTTGACGTCGAATATGGTATTACAACCGCAAAATTTAAAATCAAGAGCAACAAAAGAAAGGTTCTAATTGTTTAAACTAAAATTATAACTTCCGCTTTTACCGGTAATGATTTTAGAATTATTTCTCGAAAGTGTCCTAATTTGAGGCATCTTACACACCAAAAAAAAATAAAAATAAATTTTATCATACTTTTTATGTATGAACATGGATATCATGTCCACTAATATTGCTAAAGAATCATCCATTTTCGAAGTTTGGATGTTACGAGAACCAGATACAATCCACGCATTAGCCAAAGCACATGGTCATAGAATAGTATTAGAACAAGTTGTTATTACACTTTAAAAAACTTAAAAGTGATTCTCAATAAGTTATTTTTCCTTTATTTATTATTGTTTAACAGTAACTTGCCATCAAATATAATTATATATATTCAATATTATTATCACATTTATTAAATTAGCGGGATCATTCACAGTCTAGGCAGTCTTTATGCCCTTAGTATAATTGATTCAAATCTTGCATGGTATATTACTAACAATCCAATTTCAGTTGGAACTGCATCAATTGTAGAACCATTAATTCAAGAATTAGTTGCAGAATTGGCTTCAATCCTATCACTAGTCAATAGGCTAGATTTAATGAAACTGAAAATCGTGGTAATTATACTTTTTATCAATTGTAAATTATATGTAAATTATATTTAGACTAAATATTAATGATTGCTTTTTTTTATTTATTAGATGAGATATTAAAGGACATAAGAGTTAGTTTAAGAGCCAAAATTTAGAAAATGTTAGTAAACAAGAATCTTTGCAATATTAAATAAGAATTTTAACAAGTATTAATTGCCTCATATTATTCAAGATTTAGTTTATTGAATATAATATTTTTAAATAATTTTGTTAAGTACTGTGTATAATAAAAAGTAAAATTTTAAACATTTTCTAAATTATTAAGCTAAGTTCCAAGGTAGACTTTTAGATAAGTAATTTAAGAATTAATAAGGACGTGAAATAAAGTTTAGAATAATACAGTATTTGAATTTAGCATACTAACAAATATATCAATAGCTCTGAACTTTCATATATTTA
>CAJVPM010000210.1:0-21059 GCA_910592325.1 Scutellospora calospora | reverse complement strand
TTCCCTTTGTCTTTTGTGACTAACACTTTTTCTTCTTCTGTTTGGTTGTATGCTATCTCTATTCTCTTTTTGCTTATGCTACCTGTTGAGCACTCCCCTCTTTCAGTTTGGTTATACAAAATAAATCTTTTCTTTTGTATTTCTGCAAGTTCTTTCTATACTTAAGTCTTTCTTTTCTCTTTTTCTTTTACTTTGCTTTGTATAGCTTTTTCTTTCTTTAAGTTCTCTTTTTCGACCTTTTCCTCAAGTATTAGATTTATCTGGTCGAATTTATCCTTCTTTTTTTCTAGTCTTGACTTAGCTTCTTCGTAACCTTTTTTACAGTTAATGTAAATTATATACTATTGGTTTCTGTTTATGAATTTTTCTTGAATCATTTTAATATGCTTGTTTCCTCTTAGAGACTATCTTATTGATTTTTCTCTTTGTTCTGTATTGTCTCCAAGAATCTTAACTGCTGCTATCTTAGCTTTGATCTTTCCTTTGTTTCTACATGCTTCTGAGTTAGGTACCCATAAACTGCAATCTAGAGATATACTACTGTGTTTTGCTTTTCCTATCTCTACTAGTTGCTCTAATCTGTCTTCTATTTTATTTTTACATGAGTATATTTCTATACTATTTTTTACTAGTTGAATATCTTCTATACTTTCTGGTGCTTTAGTTCTTTCTGCTACCCTTTCATTGCTATTTTCCTTTTCTTTGTGTTGAGTAATCTGTTTAATATTTTTATATGATTCTACTTTTTTATCTCTATCTGCTTCTATGATTAGTGCCTCTTCGATTCTCATTTCTATTTCCTGTGTTGTTTCATTAAGTTTTTCTACTTACATACTTGCTTATTCTTGCTCTCTTCCTAGAACTTCTTTAATTTTGTCTATTCTTTCTGTAAAAGCAGCTCTTTCTAGTACAATATGCCACTGTCTTGTCAGAGTAATAATATTCTTATTAACATTTATTGCCTTTGCAACTATTCTATCCAAGTAATCTGCTAGTTCTAATACTAATACACTACCTTCTTGAATTATTTCTTTACAAAAAATATTCAAAATTAGAATTGCTAAAAATTAGCTTTTTAAAAGTGCTGATAAAGTACTAATTTTTGCCAAATTTTGTACTTTTTTAGTATTTTATTATTATAATTTTAGTATAAGAAATTATTAGCAAATTATTATAATAATAAAATGCTAATATTTACAATATATTAGCAAAATATTAGTAATAATAAAAGCCTAAAAATTACTAATAATTTAGGTTGTTAATAGTGCTGATAATGCAATAATTTTGTAATAAATTAGTAATATTACTAATTTAATACTAATAAAGTACTTTATTTTGCTTATATTTTGCTAATTTTTGCAAAATTTAAATTTTAAGATTTTTGTAAAGTTCTTTACCATACTCTTTAATAATTTTTTAATGAAATACTTAGAGCTTTTTGTATTCTATATATTATTCTTTGACTTATTTTATAAGCTAGATTTCTTCTATTTGGATCTGTTTTCTTGAAGTAACTTTGTCTTTTTGACCAAATTCTCTGAGTTTTTTCCTGTTTACCTATGTTTTTTCTGGTTTCTGTTGTATATACTTTTTTTCTATTGGTTGACATGTGATATATCTTGTTAGTTCATTCTCAAATTATGTTTGTTGTTTATACTATTTTCTACATGTTTGTAGTATAATAACTGATCTATAATTTAGAGTAATTTCAAATTTCCAAAAATAATGAGAAAAAAAATTTTTTCTGTTAAGGTTTTCTGTTTCTAATTTTAAAGTAGTCTATCTGGTTGTTTCTTGCTTTTGTTCTTTTAATACAATATATGTATTTTTAAGTTCTCTTTTTTTTTGCTTAGTGCTCTAAGTACTGTTTCTTAGTAAAATTTTCGAGTTAACTTAGTTTTTCTCTTAGCTCTGAATTTGATCAAAATAATCTATGAGAAGAGTTCTGTTTATAAGATGTCTTTTTTATAAAATTTAATTTTGTTTGGTTAACAGATATTATAATATTAACTAACTATGTTAAATAACCTTCTAAGGTTATTTAAGTTTTGAAATGATAAATAACTAGTCATTTGTCATTTGGGTTGTTTAGATCATTTATCATTTCTGTTATATACTATAGATATATTAAAGAAAAACAAGACTTTAATAATAAAAGTAAAAATCTTAAATTTTTAAATCAACACTTTAGTAGACTTATTATATTTTGTATAATATGATAAGTCTGCAAAAGTGATAACTTATATACTTATAAATTTATATGATTCAAATTTTAGTATAACTTAATGAATATTAATTATTATAATATCATTGCATTACTAATTTATTATAGTAATCAGATACTTCAGAAGTAAATATAACTGCAATTATTACAAATCTTTATTGTAAAACCAAAATTAAATTTATAACAAAAAGTCTTTATCTATTCTCTAAAATATAATAATTCTAAAATTATAAATATATTATCTTGTTATTAATAAAACTTATGAAGCAACATTGGTATGACTTTATAAATACCATCTCTAGAGCTTTTTTTTAGAGATCTAGATCAAAGATATAAAATCATATTAGTAAATTACAAAAAAATATTAAATATACTTTAATAAATAATTTTTCAGAACTGTATAAATTATATAGTTCTAAAAGAACATTTATTATAAAGATTTTAAATACTTTTCTATTTAACATATCTGATACTATAATAAAGTCTGCTTTAAAAAATATGACTTTAATATTATTTAAGTAAAAATCAGTATTATTAAGTCACTCTCATTATAGTAAAGTAATATGTTCAATTAATTAAATTTTTTTAAAATTTACTATATTGAGAGAATTTTATATAAATTGGTTTGAGCTTAACTTTACTGTAATAAGATTTTAATTAGTCTCACTATATTGAGAGTTCACTATAATGAGAGTAGCTTATATATTATTATAAGTATTATATAAAATAATATTAAAGTAAATACCTATATTATTTATTTAGTTCTCTTCACTATGACCTTAAACACATTGCCTTTCATACTATCTTTTCATTTAACTGATTTCACTTTTTAGTTATTATATTACTACTAATACTAAATACCTGCTTACTTGGAATATTTGTAGCAGGTATTAGAAGGTAGTCTCTAGTAAGTTTTGAAAGATTTGGATAACTAGCTTCATTTAGCTACTACTATTCTAAAATATCTACTTTTAGATTAGCAAGTAGTATACTTAGATATATATTAAGTTTACTCTGATATTTATAATATATTCATTTGTAAATTTGTAACAATATATTCATCACAGATAATTTAACAATTGAGTCTGTTAGCTCTTAGCTAGGAACAGATGCATATTGATTTTCATATTTATTTTTAATTCTTTAAAATAGTATACATAAATTAATAAATTATATTTATTGTATATTTTACTTAACAAATAAGTGCTACAAGGTAAAAACCTGCAAGTAAATATTTAAGTGTTTACAGTAGTGAACTTATCATATGATAAGTCTGCTACTGTAATAATTTAAATATTTATTACAAGTTTTTCCTCTGCAGTATTTAAATCAAAAACTAACATATCTTTAATTTGAGTTGTAAGTTGTGTTAATATTTTAAGATCTTTAAAATACTAAAATTTAAGCTGTAGGTCTAGTACTATAGCTAAGAGATGCAATATACTTGTCTTTTAATAATAATCTAGAAGCTTAGTAGTTATAGCTTCATATCCTTGTATTAGCTATTGAGGTGTATTATTCTTTAGCTGAGCTTTTTTAAGTCTTTCAAGCAATGTACAGTAAAGAGGGATGACCAATGATAATATTAGATATTCAGATAATGATATGATAGTTGTTACTAAACCAAATTAATAAATATACATATTTAGTTTTACTTTTTTAATTAACATTAAAGATTAATTTTATTTATAGAATATAATATGAATAATGCTAAAAAAAAACAGACTTCAATAATGATTAAAACTTGTTTTCTTTAGTATTATTCATATTATTAATAATTTACTAACTATCTTTGAATAGCTTTAAAATATTTATTATATGTTTAATTTTATCTCATTCACTTTTATTAAGACTATACTGTAGCAAATCTGGTTAAGCTAAAGAAACAGTATCTAATACTGTTTGCAATATTAATACTTAATCACACATCTCAAAAATAGAATTCTACCTAGTAGTAATATCAAGAATAGGCTTCAATTGACTTATACTGTGAATTTGATATGTTAGTATAAATCTCTCATGACATTTTAGTAATCTCTTAATACTTTTAATCAATAAGCGTAGCTAATTAAATAATAAATAAAAGAAATAAGATTCTTTAAACTTGAACTAACTAATAAAATAAATAAAAATTAAATTAAAATCAATAAATAACAATATTCTTTAAACTTAAATTAACTAATAAGTTAAATTAAAATCAATAAATAACAACATTCTTTAAACTTAAATTAACTAATAAGTTAAATTAAAATCAATAAATAATAATATTCTTTAAACTTAAATTAACTAATAAGTTAAATTAAATAAATAAGTAAGTTTTCTATTAACTTTATATTAGACTCTAGGTTTTTTAGCAAGTAGATATAGTGATAATATCTTCAGACCTCCTCAAAAAAAAATAATAAAAAATAAAATTCAAATCTGATTCTTTAAACTCGATACAATAACAAAAAAAAAAAAATCAAAATTTCATATTCGACCTAATAACAATATATTTTTTTTTAAAAAAAAATCTTCAAAGTTGACTTGATAACAATAATTTTGAACAAAAATATAGGATACTAACCTTTTCTAGCTCATTTCCTACAATATCTAATATACTTTGCATAGTAAGATTTAAAACATAGCTAAAACATTATATAGATTATTGTGTGCTATTGAATTAAATACTAATTTAGAATAAAGAATCTTCAAACTTATCCAAAAACCTATCATTAAATTTTGCATTGTCTTGTGTAATTATAACTACTTTTGTAACAAATCTCATTCTATTAAGATATATTTCTATTGCTTGTAAAATAGTAATACCTGTATGTGAGCTTTTTATATTAACAAAGTCTAGTAAAATATTTCCGAGTTTTCATAATTCATTTAGATAGTGAATAGTGTTAACATATAAAACATAAGAAAAAATACAAATTCCTTAATATCTTTTAATTTACTTGTTCAAATTAAATAAAATATATACCATTAGAATCAGCTCACTGAGACAGTTCTAACAAGCTAAGAATCATTAAAATCCAATTACTAGATTCTGAAATAATTAAGATCTGGCTTTTTATCATAATCTGTACAATCTGATTAGTTAAGCGATTACTGCGTAAGATTTATTATATATAGCATATCTATTATCTATAGTTTTTGAGACACTTTTATTACTTATCATATATATATCACATATTATATTAGTTATATTATATATTTTATTAGTGATAGTTGTAGTATATATAGCTCATGTAATATATGTAGCCTGTTACATTTTTAATATTTTGTAAAGTATAAAAGTGGCACATGTGAACTTTGATTTCATTATCAAGTCTTCATACTCTTTCACAATAAAAGTAACTTTCTGATACTTTGAAAAAACATTTATTAATATCTTTATATATCTTTAATTGTTGTCTTTTTCATAATTACAAATTATCCTAAATCTTCTTTGTTAAGTTTTATAAAAATGCTATAAAGACTTTGACAAATTACAGTAACAAGAATATTACATAAAGTATTCACTGTTATTAGTCTCTCTAGTTAGTTTTTTTCTCTAAAGAAGTAGAAGTAATATAACAGTATATTTTATTATTATTAAAAGCAGCTTATATTACTAAGAAAATTTTTATTAGTTGATATATGAGATTATCTATTGACAATCTTATATAGTTTATAATTATTTAAAAAGTATATAACCTACTATACATATAACTTTAGTTATTATCTAATTTAAGTAGTTCACTATACAGGTAGATCATCTGTTTAGTTCTACACAAACTGCTATATCTGTAACCTACTTGTGAGTTATCTATTTAAATACTATGTTTAACTAACCTATACCAAAACTAACTAATATTACTATAATATCTAACTACTTAAGCTAGTTAGCTTATTACAGATTTTATTTAACTCAGCTTAGGTCCTTTTAGAATATGTATTGCTTAATATATTATAAGTACACAACTTTGTAAATATTCTTACTAGAGTAGCTTATATCTATTTTACGAGTTTATCTAGCTTAGATTCTATATAACTTCAGTTTCTACTGTAGCTCTTCACTAATATTGTTTGCTAATCTCTTCAAATATTTCATAAAGTAGATCTTCCTAATTCACAAGCTAAGTTGGTGTTACTAATCTTCCTTATAGAACAGACTTACTTGTAGAGGCCTGCAAATTACCTATTTTTGTGGCCCAGCTCAGCCCACACTTAGTTTTAAATTTTTTTGTCAGCTCAGCCCGGCTCACACTTAGTTTTAAAATTTTTTTGCTGGCCTGGCCTAGCTCATATATATATTAATTTTTCTTCAGGCTGGCTTAACCTAGCCTAGCGTGCAAAATTTATTATAAATTTTTAAAAATTTTTAGGCCCGCATTGGCCCGCAGTTATAAAATTTTGTTTCAGGCCCAGCCTGGCCTGCAAAAATTTGCAGGCCGGGCCAGGCCGAGCTAGGCTGCGAGACACAATACAGGCCTCTACTTACTTGTATTCAACTCAATCTACATCTTTTAAGTAACAGTTTCTATTCAGATTAATTATTAGCTAGTATAACTATTGAAAGCTATACTATCTTATCAACTTGGAGTTTTTACTAGGCAAGTTCTCTGCTCATAGAGCCTATTAAAATTTATTTATGCAATATTATATCATATTCTTAATATCCAGATAATATTAGTGTAATAAGATTTATAAGGTTATAACTCTAGAAATAAATAGAGTTTACTATAAGTTAGATACAAAGGTCTGAATAATTATTCAAATTCATTAAAAGTAGAATTTAAACTCCAGACTTCTTGTATAGTAGTATAGCAACCTAACTACTATACTAAGATTACTAGATCTTACTATAAGTATATTTTATAATAATTAAAAATCTATTATTTATATAAAAAGTTTTAAATATAAGATATTTATTTACAATTTTTTTTACTATATAAAAAGGTTTTTAGCTATCTTTTAATATATTTTTTATAATTTTTTTATAAATATTTTGTTGAATAATAATTTTTTAAAAGATTTGGCAATCTTAATGTAGTAGTTAGATTGCCAGACTATTATACAAGAGGTCTGGAGTTCAAATCCTACTGTCGATGAATTTGAATAATTACTCAGACCTTTATACCTAACTTACAATAAACCCTGTTCGTTTCTGAA
This sequence comes from Scutellospora calospora, assembly GCA_910592325.1. NCBI lineage: Eukaryota > Fungi > Glomeromycota > Glomeromycetes > Diversisporales > Gigasporaceae > Scutellospora > Scutellospora calospora. Next base: position 13,693 of record CAJVPM010000210.1, on the reverse strand, counting down.
GTTATAACTCTGTAAATCATATTGTATCAATATCATTCAGATATTAGAAGTATGACATAGTGTTTGGTGAGACATAATATTATACAAATAAATCTTAATAGGATCTATGAGCTGAGAACCTGTATAGTAGAAATCTCAAGTTGGTGAAGTAGTATAGCTTTTGATAGTTATACTGACTAATACTTAATTCAGAAAGGAAACTATTATCAAAAGATGCAGATCGAGTCAAATATGCATAAATCTATTCTACAGAGAGGATCAGTAACACCAACTTGGTTTGGTAGCTAATTAGATTAGGAGTATCTGCATTATGAAATATTTAAGAAAATAGAATACAGAAAACTAGTAGAGGGCTATAGTAGAAACTAAAATTGTATGAATATCTACAAGGGTCTAAGCTAAGTGAATCTGTAAAATAGGTACAGACTACTCTAGTAGGTATACTTTGAGGTTAACTAGCTTTGCGATAACTACAATATGTTAGGTACAATATATCTTGAGAAGACTTAAGCTATTCTGAATAAATAGATCCGTACAAGCTAGCTAGATTAAATGGTTAGATATTGTAGTGACATTAGGTTGAATCTGTAGAAGTTAATGAACAGAGTATTTAAATAGATAACACACAGGCAGATTACAGGTATTGCAGCATAGTATAGAACCAATTAGATAGTCTAATTATCTGTATAGCAGACTACTTAAATTAGATAATGACTAAAGTTGTTCGTGTGGCTTGTTGTATACTCTTCATGTAATTACAAACAGTAGAAATTATCAATGTATATCTCATATATAATTCTAATAAAATTCCTTCAGCAATATAAGCCACCTTAATAACAAAAAAAAAATAATTTTTTAATGATTGTTGCTAATTTTTAATTTAGATAATATTGTCTTTTTATATATAAAGCTAATCAAATAGCAGAATCTTATATAACAAAAATAAAGAAATTTTTAAGAAAAAATTAAAAAATTGTAAATATCTAAAATTTTATTATGAATACTAGCTTTTATTATTAAGTAAAAGTTTTTAGTATATAATTTGTATATACAAAATCATTAACTCTAACTCTAATATAAATTTAAACTCTAACTTTAACTTTTAAAAGTTTATTTTATTTATTTAATACTATTTTTTTCATTTAAATAATCTTGCCTTTTATTTTATTAGAAAAATTATCAAATAAGATAATATAGTTAATATAAAATACTATATCTTAATATAATACTTTATTACTCTCCTTGTTACAATTTAGAACTAACTCAGCTGCTTAAATAGTACCTAAGTTCGATCTGTTGCAGAAGTATTTTATCTTTTATTAGTAATATTCTATCTAGTAGAAGCAGTTACTAATAATAAAAAAAAGCAACTTTTAGCTTATATTAAGATCCTAGGTTCCTTCTAATCTAATTAAAGACTAAACTAAAAGTTGTTAATACTTAGTCCTAAGATAGAAAAAAATAAAAAATTGTTACAAATAATAAAAAGCAGAAAAGCTACATACTATAAGAATTTAAACTAGAATAACAAAAAAAATTTGTTAACAAGTAAAAAGCTTACTATCTAAATATAGACAAAAACAAACAAAAAAGAAAATAAAACAAACAGAAATTTTCTTTTTAATATAAAAAAAAAAAAAAAAAACCAAAGTAGTTCTATCTAAAAGCAAGTTTAAAAGCAAGTACGACTATTAAAAATTATATATACTGTTACTACTTATGTATATATCTCTATAGTATCAACTAATTCTATCAAATCTATTTCTTATTTGTTTAACAGAGTATAGCTTTATATAATTCTCAAACAAAGATGTTAACAAAAGTTAACTTGTAGTATATATGTTATATATGTTTATGAGTTGTTATTGTTTAGTAGTATACAACATGACTTTTCTAAAACAAATATAGTATAAATATAGATCTTTTAGCAGAAGTAAGCTAAATCTCTATTTTTTGCTATTGAGAAACAAAGAAAAACAATTCTAAGTCTAAAAGTTTAGTTGTTGTAAATAAAGGAAGCAGTTCTTCAAAAAAACAAAATTAAAAGAGTAGTTTTATACTTGACCTAGCATAAGCATATTTAGAGTCTTTCTTAGACTTCTTCATTTTACTTTTAATACCTTTCTACTAAACTAACTTAAAGTCTCTTTGCTAAAGTCAGATAGCCAAAGGGCCTAGTATAATCTTAAAACCAACTTGTTGTAGTTTTTACTTCTAGCTTATCATAGCCTTGTAGTTTATTTTTTGTATAGTTAGTCACTTTAAGTAGTTTTACTAGGTAGTAGTATAAGAAAAAACTTTTTATCATTTTGTTGTTTTGGTTTTAATAATTGTTAGAAAGAGTTGTAGCTTATTGCCTTGTTTCTTTAAAACTATTAATATTACCTAAAGTAAAAATTAGTTAAAATCTTTTTTAATAAATTTAATTTAGTTTTAAAAAAGTATTTTTTTATAAAAAAAATTATTTTTGCTACTATTTTGTAATTTTATAAATTCAAATTAATTTAGTAAATTATTAAATATATTGTTACAAGTAATATAGTCTTTTTAGTATATTATAAGTAATATAAGATATAGAAAAAAAACTCTTAACAGTATCAAAGTAGGATATTACTTTACAGAAATGATTTGTTAGAAAGATTATATTAAAGCAAAAATAATTCTTTATTTATAATATAATATTAATAATATAAAACTATCTATTAGTTTTTATACTAAGAGAATTCTAATATTAAAGAGATTGTAGAAGACAAATAAAATTCTATAGAAAAGAAAAAAGATATTTTTTTCTAAACATTACTAAACATAACTAAATATCATTAAATATAGTTAAATAAAATTAAATATAACTAAACATTATTAAATATAACTAAATATAATTAAATATAGTTAAACTTAGCTAAATATAATTAAATATAGAAATAAATTCTAGATAAAGCACTCTTACCATAGATTACTTGTACCAAAACTCTTTAAAAACATTTTGTTATAACTAAATATTTTATTAAGTAAACAACCTTTAGGCTACTAAGCAAAATTGTTCTACACAAAATTTTGCTCTAGGATAGTCTAGTTTTATACTTCTCAGATCTCTATACATAAAGTTACTTTACTATAACTATCAAATAGTTCCTCTAAAAATTTTATAAAATTTTATTAAGCTAATAGCTCTTGTACACTAATAGAGTTGTATTTAGCATATTACTAGCTTTATTTTAATATTAATTTTATTTAAAACAAACTAGAACTTAGCAAACTATCTTCAAAAAACTATTTTAAGGCTTTTTTCTAAAAATTATTTTCTTTTCTTCTTTTCCTCTTTTTTCTCTCAAATCTGGCATTGGATCATATGACAATCTAGCAAAAAATCACTAGTCAACCTGATAATTATACCAATTTTACTATTTCCTTTCTAAGTTATAATTAATTTAATACAAATTAATTAATTACATATTTGTTTTATTCTTAATTTGTACTGCATATAGTACAACTTAATCAATTTTTAATTTAGTACTATATTCTATGTACTCTATACTATATAAGCAATATCTGTCTTGTGCTACACTATCTATAAGCTACACTAGCTACACAGATTCAAGTCATACAAATCATACAAGTTACACAAGCTACCTATTATTACATAATACAAAATATACCTCTCTGAAAATCTCTTCTTGACCTCATCACATCTGAATATATATCTATAATTCAATATGATCAATATGCCTACTTTAACTAGTGAAATCCTAGATACCCTTGATCTGAACTACTTCTACAGAAAGTGTTCTGATACTTTTGGAGTATCCTTTTATAAAGAAGATTCAAAAAACATCATACCAATTCTGTCTAAAAGTAAATTAGTTACTTGTTTTACCAAAACTCTTCAAAGCAATATCAAAACTATGTATTTTCTCTTTGCATCTAAAACTTTAGCTATTACCAAATACCTTTGTAGTAATTACTATACTAGCTTTATCTTTGCAGATAATACTAAATATAATACTACTATCTCTAGCTTTATTACTCTTTCTACAAATTATAACAACAAAAAAACCAAAGTTTTTCTTCAGAATTTGGAAAGAATTACTAAAAGCATCCTACTATCTTCTATACCAACTTTTTGCCAATATATCTGCTCAAAATGCTAGCTTCTCATCAGATGCAAACTTACTAACAACAACTACAAACTAGCTAATAATACAATATTCTATAAAAATAAAGCATACCATTATGCCTATCTCCCAAATAATACTACTAACTCTTCTTCTTCTACTAACTTTAGCTCAACATTCTCAGCAACCTATAATCTTTTTTCTACTAAGAAAAATTTAACCTCCATCTTTTAAAAACAACAACAATTCTAAAACCCTCTCTCTCTATCACTAACTTCTTTAACACCAACAACTAATACTAACCTTTCTCAACTATCTATTACTACTACTATAGTTACAAAAGAAATTTCATCAAATATGAAAATTGAATTTTCTGACTCTTCTTCTACTTCAAAAGAAAAACAAACAAAGAACTAAATACTATTAACTAATATAGACAATATAGAATTAGATGCTTCAAAAACATCTAACCAAAAAGAAAAAAATATTATACAAACTCAGCCTGCTTCTAACAAAACCTCTTCTTATTCAAATGCTTTAACCAAAAATCTACTAAAACCTTATACCAAAACTAACCAATCTAAATCAAACCCAATATTTGACTGACTTGCTAACTTCCCAATTACAGAAGAAATAAAACCTAATACCAAACTTCAAACTAAACTATCCTTTTAACTCTTTAATTTTCTAAAAGAAAATCTCTCTAACTTTATTTTAGAACAAATATCCTTTAAATACTTCATCTGTACAATGACTAGTTAAAGACCTGAGTTTCTAATAGTACTTATTTATCAAGTAAACCCAGATATTAACTCTGATGCAATGATTTATTTTAATCTTATTGAATCAACTTTAAAAGATTAATTATTAAAATTTACTACTATTCTATTTACTAAGATGAACTATAGAGAGATCTTTGTATCTCCTATTACTATTCTACTACAAAAATTCAAAACTGCCTTCAAATTTGTTTAAATATGACAAGACTTTATCTTTATCTAACTAATAATTTCTAATCTATTAATTATACAAAATTTAGTGAGGACTTCAAACTTAGACCAAAAAGGTTTAAAATTAACTTAACAATTGAATATATTAACCAAGAAAAAGAATACTTTACTATTTCATCAGATCTAAGATTTAATATTAAAGTACTATTCAACTTTTTTAAAACACTCTTCTTTGACAACTTTAATATTTCATCCTTAAAAAATTTAGTAAATAATCTCAATAAATAGTTTGAGAAAATCTTCCTTACTTATTCCTGTCAATTTGATAAATCTATTAATAAACAAAAAACTTTACTTATCTCAAATATCAAATCATACAATACTTTATTCTTTATCTAGCCAAACTTCTTCTAGAAAAATATGAAATAAAAAAATCTAACTTCTGATATGAATGCCAAATAGAAGCAACCTGATTCTCTAACTATCATACTCTTAAATATACAAATAAAATATGCAAATATCTAAAAGCAACCAAGAAGTCAGATAAACCAGATACTGAAAACAAAGAAAAAGAGAAAAAAGAGAAAACTAAACAGTATGACTCTAATTAACTATTCAAAGTAGTTATAAAATACTTATAAGTTGTCTACTCAACTAGTGAAAACAAGTAGTAGAAAGCTCTACCTCTAGATACTGCTATTTTTTATATTAATAGAGAATACAAAGCTACTTTAAAAGACAAAATACCTACACAACTTCTTGATAAGCTAGCTGACTATACAGAAGAACATACCTACAAGGCTAATAATATCATAACAAATACTTAATACTGAAACTATTACTTCAACTAATTTATAATAGCCTATTACAATCATGCTATATAGAACTATAAAATAAACCTTCTTAGCAAGGAAAAAGGTATTAAATTCTTAACAGAACAACTTATTAATACATACTTCCTAGTATATATAATCACTTACTAAGATATTATACTTAACAATATATCAACATATAAAACAATAACTAAATTTTATAAAACAACAACTGTATCAGAAGCTGAAAAGTTTTTAAAAGAAAAATTCAGTATCAATTTCAAACTAGTAAAAATAGTAGATTTACTATTCTTAGAAATTAAACAAACTCTTCTTTTTCAGTAAGCTTGTCTTCTACAAACCCACTAATTTCTTCTAATCTTGTAGAAGACATTCACATAGTAGTCCTACTACCAAAATATCTGAAACAATAAGAACTACTACCATGCTATAATAAATTCCTAACATATTACAACTTTTCTCCTTTAAACAATAATCAAACTATCTAATCCTTCTTTAATTATCTAAAATCTCACAAGTTTAACTATAAAACAATATTCTTTTTAATTCCAAACTTAGTAGACATATATATATACTCCTAATAATATATATCTACTTAATAACTACTTGTTCATAGAGTCATACCAACTCCCAATATACTACAACTTACTATTAAAATCACAAACTTACTCAACTACTAACTTTAATCTTAATCTTAATATAGTAACTTATAATATACAAAGCTTCAATGTTTTAACCAAAAGGTAGCTTTGGGAAGAATACTGTTTAAAAGAAAACTTTAATATTGCTAGTATTACTGAAACCAAACTTAATACCTCACAATCTCAAAAATTTCTTAATACTAAAAACTTCTTTTATTTTTGTACAAGCCTTGGAAACTTAGCTAAAAGAACTGTACTTATAATCAACAATAATCTTAAACCATATATTTATAATGTATTAATATATCATAAAGGAGCTGTTGCTATTAACCTTTTTTTTAAGTATAATTTCAAGTTTAGAATTATTTTAGTTTACCTTTCAACTTCTAACAAATCTCACAAAAACTTTGATTAGAAAAAAGTCATAATATAGATCTAACAAGTATTTAGTCTAAAACTCCTTACAATTGTTTTAGAAAATTTTAATACATCTACTAATTATATATCTAGTACTTCTTCTAAAACATGTTTATTATCATATCTACATAGCATTAACATGTATAATCTAGCTGATCATATAGCTAATCAACAAAATACTTAGCAAAGTAGCAGATATAGTAGTAGAAGTGACTTATCTGAGCTTACTATCTAACTATACAATTCTTAATAGAATTTTCTATAAAGATTCTCTTACTATAACAAATAGTGACCATAAAATTCTGATTTCAAAATAGTCCTTTCTTTTTGCCCTTTCTGAAAAACTTAAAAATAAAACTAATACAAATGAAGAATCTTCAACTACAAAGGAATAAATACAGAATTGTAGCAAGAATTTGCTAACTAAACAAACTTAAATTTACTAACTAATAATACTCTACTCTTAATACAAATAACAAAATCTCTTGAAACTACTTAGCACAAACTCTAAACTAGTATTATTCAAGTAGCTCTCTCTAAGATTCCTAACAAAAAATTTACAACAATATATAGCAACTCAAATAAATGATGGTTAGACTCAATGTACAGAGCAGACTTTTAAGTTCAGCACAGCTGTAAAAACTGAGCATATGGTAAGTACATATATAGAAGACCTCTTAGTGCTTCTAATTTCAATATCTTTAAATCTTTTTGAAGCACTAATCTGTTACAACATATTTCTAAAATTTCACAATATTGATCTACTAAAATCTAATCAAACTATTGTTATTAATAAAATATCTAAAAGAAAAACAATTTCAAAACCAACTAGATTTTTAATTAACAAACAAATTAATGAAGCTCATATATATTTTCTCTGTAATGACAATATTCTCTTAAACCATATACCACTTAATTTTTTCACCCTTCCACAATATTACAATACTCTACTTAGAACTTTTACAAACCTAAAACTTCCTAACTTTGATGATAGCCTAAATATTTCTAACTTATTAACAAATTTCTCTAATAATTCTACTACACAAATATCTACTAATACTAATACTAATAATACTAACAACTCTCTCTCTTTTAATATTGTAACTCATAATATTAGAGATTACAATAATTCTCTTAAAAAACAACTATGAGAAGACTTTTGCCTCCTTCATAACTACAACATTATTAGTCTAACTGAAACTAAACTCAAAGACTCTAAATCAAAATTCTTTAACACTTAATACTTCATATACTACTTATCAAATTCTGCTACCTCTATAGAAGAAACTAGAATAATGCTATTAAACAAACTAATACTACGTATTCACAAAATTTTTAAACATAAAGGAGGTGCAATTGCTATTGACCTTTTTTTCAAACATGACTTTAAATTTAGAATAATCTCAATATATTTATTCTTTACAGATATATTACATAGAAACTCTACACAAACTAAATTCAGTCAATGAATCCAACAAGCACTAAACCAGCAACTCTACCCAATAGTAATTAGAGATTTTAATATAGATATCTCTACAACAAGCTCAAATAACTCAAAATCCAGACTTATCAACTTTCTTACAAGCAATAACCTATATTATCTCGCTAACTATACTACTAATTTATTCTATATATAACATAATAATCAATTATAAACCAGAATTAATTATATATAGTATTATAAATCTATAATACTATACTTATAAAAGTTTAGCCTAGTAGAACTATTAACATCTACAAGAAGTGATCATATGATACTTGTATTATTATAGTTATTTCTCTATGCTAACTTATCTAAACATAACAAAAAATTCAATACAAACAGATAAATTTTTAATTACAGCTCTATGAACAAAGAAACTTGAGAAAAATTCACAAACCAAGTTATACTTCACTTGAATTAGATACTAATAATTCTCTTGAAACACATTAGTACAAAATTCAAACAAGTATTATTTCTGCTCTCTTAAAATAATACCTAACAAAAAAATTAAATTTCAGAACTTCTACTATACCTATTCACCAAAAGCTACACAATTTCACCAAGCCCTAAAATTAACAGAACAAATTATTTGCCAAGTTAAACACATATTCAATAACAACCTTCTAACTCTAACTAATATCTTATTTCTCATTAACAAAATTAATTAACAACAAAATCTCAATATTGACAACCTCTTCTCAAACAATAATAAAAATTCTAACATAGTTTAATAATACACATACACATTAGAAAACTCTACACAAAGCTCAAGAAACAGAAAACTCTATATATATCTATTATCAAATTAATATAGCAACTAAAATAAGATGCTTAGCTCTTCAAACTTAGCCTACAAGGATGATTAATAGTATTCTAAATAGGCATACTAACAAAGTCTCTTTTCAAAACTTTGAAACAGATACAGATTTAATGACTAACTAATCTTATTAAAGAAAAAATCAAAAACCACTTTGATCAATAGACTAAATATAAACTTATTAATCAACAAATCTTTGATTTAACTTGGAAAAGCTGCTATGAACCTATCTCTCTAATTAATCCTTCTCACTATGACAATATTCTAAATACTATTACAATAGAAGAAATTACTCAAACTCTCAAAAATCTTTCTAATAACAAAGCATGTGGTCTATCAGGCATTAGCTATAAAATATATAAATATGTAGGCAGCTGATTCTTGCAAATAGTTACAATTTTGCTTAATAGATACTTAATATTTCAAACTATATCCAAATACTAGAAAGTATATCATATCTTTCTAATTTTAAAGAAACCAGTATTTGATAGTAACTTATATAATACTAGACCAATTAGCCTTATTGAACATATTAAAAAGCTTTACACAAAAATTCTTACAAACTGACTTAGCATTTCTTTAATATCTAAACAAATCTTATCACTACTTAACTATATTGCTTTTTCAGGAAACAGCGTCTCTACTTCAATCTATATCCTCAATAATATTATTAAAGATTCATACTGTAATAACAAATAGCTTTGACTACTATCACAGGATATAAGCAAAACTTATGATTCAGTTAACATAAACTTACTTCAAAGAGTACTTAAAAGAATTCAACTTCTACTTCAACTTACTCAAATTATACTTGACCTGCTCTTAGAATACTTTAGCAAAATTATTACTAATTTTAAACTTATACAATCTTATATAGTTAAAAATGAAATCAACTAAGAAGAGACAATTACACCTTTTCTATAGTATATCTATTATAACCCTCTAATAATCCAAATTGCTAAAATATACAAAGGTTACAACCTGGAAGTCTCATGGACTACAGATCTCAAAGCAAATATCACTAAACAACTTTAAATATTAATATCTGTTCTTGCATTCATAGATGATATACTATAGATAGATTCTTCAAAAAATGAACTTGAACAAATTCTAGAATTAGCCTCATTCTTTTTTACAATAGCTAATTTAAAAATTAATCTACTTAAGTCTATTCTTAGTACTAACTCAAAAAGTCTATTATCCATTAAATTTATCTAACAAACAATTTCTCTACAATCTAAAAATATTCTCTTCAAGTTTTTAGGATGTTAGTTTTTATCTAATTACTAATAAACCCAACAAGTTAAACTAATCACTCAAGAATCTCAAAATCTTATCATCATACTCAAAACCAAACAAATAACTAACAAACAAGTAGCTTATATTATAAATACAATTATTATTCTAACTTTCAAATATTGAATTTATAATATCATTCTATTAAAAACAACTTGTAATCAAATACTTTCTATATATCTAACAACAGCTAAACACAAATCTAATCTCTCTTGAAGTATTTCTAATAGTGTTATACTCAACTATAATATCTATAGAATTAAAAATATATAGGATATAAAACTTCAACACTATATTTCAAAATTCTTACTTTGGCTTAATGACTTAAATCTTTTAGGAATAATAACCAAAATCTATATCTAATAACTACAGAACAATTTGTGGTCTACTACAAATATTCTTCACTATTCTAATTCTATTATTAATAGGAAAAATAAGTACTCTACTAACTATAAAATAATCTAACTACTCCAACATTTAAATATACAAATAATTACACATGATAGTATAACATAGCCATATACTATTATACATACTACATACCTTCTCAAAAAATTACTCAATCAACATAACTCTTATAACACTTTTAAATAACAACTAAAAACAAAAAACATACTTTATTTAGATCAACTCACTACTATAGATAATAGTACTTTTTTAAAATAGAAACATTTATTTCTATAAACTGAGTATCTACTTAAAGGCAAAACTCCAACTTGGTTTTAATATCTTGAAAATATCTTAATTACAAACATCTCTACAAGGAAACTTATTAAACAAATTGCACTTACATCAAATAACTATTTTAGTTATACAACTAGACACTTAACAAAAACAAATACAAATCTTAGCTAATTACTAATTATAATATTAACTCAATTATTATAGGCAAAGCTCAATTACTCAATACCAAACATAATACAATTTCTATTACTTATTGGATATATAATATTGATTATACAATCACAAAATATTATCTAACTCTACTTATAATTTGTAGTTTCTGCACTAGATATGACTTAAACTCTAACAAGATTAGAAATCAATATACTATTAAAGTTTTAGCTACTTTATCAACAAAATTTTGAGGAAGAAAAACCTCAAGTAACCAAACTACAATACTTAAACTTAATACAAACTACTTAGATCTTATATATGCAACTGCAAATAGACACCTAGCATATATACCTCCTACTCCAAATATTCTTATCTATAACAATTCTGTTTTTGAACTATTTGAATCAAATAGTTCTTCTCTTAACTTAAACAATATTACAGAACTTCTAGCAATACTATCAGCAATTAGCATAGCTCTCTGGAATTGCAAAATTGATATTTATACTGACTTATAATTAGTAATATACAAATATCAAAAACTTACTCAAACAACTACAAATTTATCACACTTCTACTCATACAACAACTAGCTGATTTGGTATTCAATACTTAATCTTATTAAATTCTACAAACTCACAATTACATTTCACAAAGTATTTGCTCATAGTAATAACAACTTTAATGAAGCAGCTAACATACTTGCACAAACTTATCAAACTCTACTACTTATTGAATTCAAGCATACTAATCTATACAATCCTAATTTCTATATTAGATAGAAAAACTTTAACATAGAACAATCTGCTCACAAACTTATTAAAACAATATGCAATACTCATATTATTGCAATATGGTTATCACAAAACTGAAACCAAATATGAGCTCACCTATATGACTAAGTTAACTAGAACTCAACATAGTTATATCTTAACAATAATAGCAAACAATCACACAAATTTACTAATTTCAAACTTAGTAAACTCAAAACTTTTTGTATTAAACTTCTATATAATGAACTACCTACACTATCACATTTACAAAAATATTACTCAAATATTAAATTAAGTAACAAATACTTCAAATACAACTAAACAGATTTAGAACTCCATTAGATTACAAATCATAACAACAATACTTAACAAGAAATTATTTTACAATTAGTAATTAAAATTTTTAATATTGCAAACCTAGAAATTACTCAATTCTAACTTAATATATTACAAAACTCTATTATCTACTATCCTTCACTTCAATTACCTACAGACTCCTTTAATACTATTAGTTTATATACATCATTTAAAGGAATTATACTATACACACTTATTCAAACAATTCAATTATATACTAACTCACTTCAAACTGCTTCATAGCTAATTATTAAGTTGTTCCTTAAACTTAATACAAAAATTCATGAACAATTATAGCTACCTTATTGTTCAGAATATGCAAACTGGAAACAATAATATAATATCTATATACTATACTCAAATACTCAATCTAACTGAAGGAATAATCAACAATCTCACTATAATTCACACAAACTACATAACTTCTATAGCCCTCTTCTTCAATACAATCAAATTTTACTAACTGAACTTGCAATACAAAAACTTTTAGCCTAGTCACTATATTGAATTAAATATAGCTTTTTTACTAATTCTATTCTCTCTAACTAAATCTAGATAAGTTTTAACTACTCTAGTAGGTTTAGATCACAGATAATTCTAAATTAGCTTAGCTTTAGTACTACTTTAGTTCTAGTTATTTTATTATCATCTGAGCTTTAATCCTTGTATATAATTTATTATCAAGTAGTTTCATATAAACTCTTAACTATAATTTACCCAATAAAGATAGAAATTAAAAAAAAAAATTTACAACAAAAAACTTTTATTATACCTTCTCTTCTAAAGTAACAGAGCTACATCTAGATATTAAAACTCTAGAAGAAGCTATTAAAAAAGCAAAAAATATCTAAACAACTATAATACTCTATATCCTAATTTTTCTACTATAATTAATAACATTAATTTATAATATCTCTTTAAGTAGGTTTAGGTTGCAAATAATTTAGATAGTTTATTATTTATAGTTTGAGTCTTAATTCTAGTATATAAATTTGTAATTCTTGAAAAACTCCTTGTGAAATTTTACACAAATTTTAAATAAAGATAAAGGCAAAACTTTACTTTAAAAAAAAAAAAAAAAAAAAAAAAAAAAAAAAAAAAAAAAAATAAATATAAACGAAAGATCTTAAAAAAAATACTTACTTACTAATTAATTTAATTACTAAACAAAAATAATATA
>CAJVPM010000209.1:0-21086 GCA_910592325.1 Scutellospora calospora | reverse complement strand
TTTAGTTATAAAAATATCTTAAATTATTTTTATTAAAAACTCTTTTAATTTCAATATAAAACTTAGTCTACTCAATACTTTGACTTATAATTTATAAAAACTTAATAGTTTTTATAAATAATCTTATAGAATAATTTCAAAAGTATAAATAATACTAGAATTTAACAAAAATTTCTTCAAAAAGAAATTCTTAAAAAGAAATAGACGAATTAACTCTATAACCTCAAACTTTAATTATTTTATAAAATTTTTTTAAAGAATAGTATATAAACTCTATATTATAATATTACTTTTAAATCACTTCACAAAATATTATTTTGTCTAACAATAAAGATATTACTTAAAAAGTCGATCTTACTTCTATAATCACTGAAATAGAGAATATAATCAATAGATTAGACCAGATTTACTTACTTTAGATATACTAGAAGATGAACTTTTTACCTTAATTAAAACAGAATTAGAGCTGACTAAATTTTTTACTCTGAGTATTAAATTAAAAAAAGTCTAACAAATTTATAATAAATTGAATTAATAAGAACAACCTACTGCTATAAGTTGAATAAATCCCTTCTTAGTGAATATGTAGAAAAATAAAGTAAAAAAAATACTTGATTAATTAAAAAAAATACAGAATTCCAAAACTAGATCTATTAGAATATTAAAAGCTTACGATTATCTTAGAAAGATTATATCAGACAATAAAGCAAACTAAGATCAGATTAGAGCTATGTTTAATTGATAATATAGTGATCAGAAAATAAAAGATATTTAAAAAAAAGCTATATAACTAAGAGAAGTTTTCGAAATCAAGCTCTTAAAGCTCTTATACTAGACTAAGAAACTTAGTATTACTCAAATAATGAAGCTAACAGAAACAGAGTTTACAAAATTTTTACAAGTTTTTAAATTTTAAATTTGTATAACAAATTTTTTTAAGGGAGAAAATATATTATAGAATAGATTTTTAATTATTTTTATTATAGTTATATTATTAGTTATATTTATTAGTATTTAGTTATTTCTTATATTGTATTATTTTAGTATAGATATTTTAGAGTAAAGAAAATTATTATAAATATTTACTTCTAAGTAAAGTCCCTCAAAAAGTATTAATAGTAAAAAATATCCTTAAGTAACTTTGTAGCTAAGAATATTAGCTATACGATAATATAAGTTATATCTAAAGTTATTATATAATATTTGAAGAAAACTTAGACTATATTAAAAAAATACTATGCTAAAACTGTACTAAACTATGCTGAACATCATGCTAAACTGTGCTAAATACTTTGCTGAGAACTGTACCAAAACTGTGCTAAATACTGTGCTAATACTGTGCTGGACTATACTGAAAGACTATACTAAACTGTACTAAACTATGCTGAATACTATGTCTTTTATTATACCAAACTATTAATAGTAATGCTTAACTGTTACTTGTATAAATACTTAAGTGATGCTTGTATAAGTTACTTACAAGATGTCTTGCTAATGCTTATATGATATTTGCTAAAAGTTATAAATACAAATAGAATTCTTTTTTTGCTCTTTAGTTATTTAGACCTCAACTCCTCCTCCCTTCTTGTACTTGACTCTAAATATTTATTATTAATAAATATAATTGTTATTAAATAAATCTATATGAACTATCTCTTATAGAGTAGAACTTGTCTTTATAATTAGTTAAAGAAACTTTTCTCTTGGATACTACTTCTTAAAGTAATTAGATAGCTATATCACTTTACTTATAGTATATTAAGAAAGCTACACTATCTATAATACTATGTATATATCTTTTTAATTAATAATTTTTAATATGTCTACTTAGTATTAATCTAACAAAACAAAGCCTTTACAAGTTTTAGATAGTTTTTAGCTAACAGAAGTCGACTACAGAATATATACTATATATGTTTATAAGTTGTTATTATTTAGTAGTATTTAATGTGACTTTTTTAAAATAGAAATAGTATAAATATTAATCTTTTAGCAGAAGTAAGCTAAATTCTCACTTTTTGTTATTAAGAAATAAAAAAAAATAATTCTAAGTTCAAAAGTTTAGTTGTCAAAAATATAGAGAACAGTTCTTCAAAAAAACAAAACTAAGAGAGTAGTAGTATGCTTAACCTAGCTAAAGTCTTTCTTTACTTCTTCTTTTTATCTTTAGCATCTTTCTACTAAATAAACTTAAAGTCACCTTGCTAAAGTCAGACAGCAAAAAGTCTAGTATATCCTTGAAACTGACTTGTTGTAATTTTTGCTTCTGACTTATCATAGTCTTATAGTTTATTTCTTATATAATCAGATATTTTAAGTTGCTTTACTAGATAGTAATACAAGAAAAATAACTTTTTTGTTGTTCTGTTAGTTTGGTTTTGATGATTGTTGGAAAGAGTAAGTTATCTCAAAAATTTAATTAATAATTCTTATTCAAACAAATATTATATATTCTTATAGTTATATATAATATATTAGCAAAATTTCAATACTATTTTTTTGATTCAATTTTTTATAAATAACAATTATTTTTTTGAATTTGTTTGGATTTTGCTATTTTGCTAACAAGTATAGAAATATAGCTATTCAATCTCAATACTATTAATTCTAATCATCTTGAATTCTCAATAGCAATATATAACTTTAATCTACCAAATTTTAATAACTAATTCATTCACTTGTTACACTAATTTTATCTTCACCTTCACCTAGTTTAGTACCAAATTACCTTAGCCTGACCTCTACAAATAAAGAATTATAAATAGAAATAAAATCACTTAACCAGAAAGTTGAATATTTAAAAACAGAACTAGAGCTTTATAAAAATCTAGATACCAGTCCTTTGTAACTAGTATTTAAATATCCTTTGCAACAGTATTTAAAACAGGTTGAAGATTCAGAAGTAAATGAAATGCAGTATAAAAATTAGTAGCTTAAAAAAAAATGAAAAACTATACTTTTTTCATAACTTCTTATGAGTGAGAAGTTACTGCATTTGTTGAGAAAAGCAGAAGAAGATGCAGAAAGAATTACTAATAAAAAAAAAAAAAGATTGCTATCCAAAAATGAATAGTACAAGAAGCAGAGAAAGTGTAGAAACAAAAAATTCACAAGCAAAAAAAAGAAGAAAGAGAGCATACGAAGTTAGAACAACAGCGTATTAGAGAGGAAAAACGGCTTAGAAAAAAAAAGCAGTACTACCTGATTATCTAGTGTATGCCATTTTTTGTAGTTACCTTGAAGATCACGATTTTCAGAAGAAATTTTATGTATATAGAAAAAGTTTTTTTTTAATAAAAATTTTTTTTTAAAAATAAGAAAAAAACTTAATTCAAATCAAATTATACTTATCTCTAAAATTTGATAAGTGTTCGAAGCAATTTGAAAAAGTTTTCTCATCAACATATTTAACTGCGCCATAATACCCATACTCACCTTATGATTTTTCTAAAATTTTAACAAAATTTGAATATGCAAATTATGAAGTAATTGAAGTTTGCTCAAAATGCTACTTTAGTCGTTGTAATAGTTCTCATTTACTACAATAAATTAAAATAGAAATTGTAATCAATGCTTGAGCAATTCTTTATTGATCTCTATATTATTTATCAAATACCACTGTCAAAAAATAAAAAAGCGAAAAATAAAAGAAGTCCAACATGAAAGAACAACTGCTACTATTCTTCGAACACAACCTAGTGAGGTATCAACTTCAGCTGCTCCTATTATCCTCGTTATAAATTAAATATGGAAAAATGTCAACCCAGAATCCACCGGGTTTAGATCCTCGTTTATGTTGACTTTGAATATGACAAAGAATTATTGACGGAATAGTTGAATTTGTAACATGATTAAAAGGTATCTGCAGTTATTTTTTGAACTTCCCGATATTTTTTATTTTTCATAGAATCTTTTAATAAAGATAATAAAATAACAATTCGTTATGCCAAGAACAGTTACTTGAGCGATCTCTATGAATACTGTACTCAATTGATAGTAAAAATTTCAAAGTCAGGTATAAAAAAAAAGATGCTTTTTTTGTAAATTAAAATGATTATCTCTTAATATTTTTTACTAATAAAAATATTTCAATTACGTAATAAACTATAATAAACTACGCATATTATTTATAATGATAAACGCAGTTGACCCGCTAAAAAGATTTTCCGCTAAGTAAAATTTATTCCCCGACACTTTTTGATCCATTGATTAAGGCGCTTGAGAACGCCCATAATGTCATAAAATCTGAAGCAATAATTTTAATGGACAACATAATTTTGGATTTTGCTAAATATGTCGTACTTGGAAATTTAAAAGAAACTAGTTGATTCTAAATTTGATACGATTATAAATGTGTAATAATCAATAAATTTAAAAGCATCTTAAAAGTTGATTCTAAATTCGATAAATGTTTTAATCAGGGTTGTCACGTTTACTATGTTTGTTCTATTGGTGCATAATTCTATTCACTTTTTTTATTTTTCTATTGGGAATTTGCAGTATAAAACTTTATTAATTAAATATAAAAATATTTTAAATTTATTATTTTATTAATGCTCTAACAATATATATTTAAATAATTACAAATTATTAATTAAAATATTTTTTTTATATTGAGACAAAAAATTGAGCTTTTATTCTATTTTTCTATTTGCCAACACTGGTTTTAATATATTAAAGGTAATGATAATTAAGTAATTAGTTTAAAAAATTTATATTTTTTATTTAGATTTATTTACAACTCCGGGAAAACCTTTAAAAATTATCATATGAAAAAAATACTACCGCTAATAGTATCACAATTTTTCATGTGATAATTTTACTTGCCTCTCGAGTACCCATTTAGAAAATCACTTTCCAAATATACTGACAGCAAATCGTCGGTTATAGAGATAAACAACTTAAAATCTTTATTAGACTTTGTAAAAATCTATTATAATAATTATTTTGCATGCGGTACGTTTAAATAAATTTATCTTAAAGCAACTTAAACTTCAGAACAATGTACTCGATAAAATTTTAGAATTCTATGCAGATTAGGAATTTATTTAAGTGGTTTCCAAATCATATGGGCTAATATGTATAACTAGAATTTAGTGCTCTAAAAAATTTTGATAGTGGGTCAGATAGTTTGACAATACACTTCGTCGCAGCCTATGCCAAAAAAAGTTAATTAGTCCTTTGGGACCGAATCCTGACCGATCCTAACGATCCTTTCAAGAATCTGTAAGGATTCGATCCCTAAATCACATGATAGTTATATGGGACCTAAATCCTGGGATCCTGTCCCTTTATAATTTCAAGATCTGCATTCGTTGAACGTCGAATAGTGAACTTTGGCAAGAAGAAATTCTTGCAATTGGCAAGTTTTTTTTTTTTTTTTTTTTTTTTTTTTGAAAGGCATAATACACCTTAATGAAACATTTATGGTCTCGGTTTAAGTATGTTAAAAGAGGAGGTAAGCGAACCGGGTCTCTATAAAAAAAAAAAAAAAAAAATCAAGATAAATCTTTTTTTTTATATATTTGATATATATACAATTTCGTATAAAATTTTTTTTGATATAAGTTATAATTTTAGTTTTTTTATATAAAAATTTTCTCTTTCTTTTTGTTCGCTTTAATAAAAAAAATTTTTTTTTTTGAAAAAAAATGTGAACGATTTGATGGGATGGGATTAGAGGTTGTACCCGCCTAAAAATTTTACTCACCCGTTATATCATTATTAACCGGGTCACAACCCGGGTTAATTCAAATAATTAGAGTAACCCAATGAACCCGGTTGACCCGGTTATTTAAGCCGACTTGAGTTGTATGTTCCCCTTTTTTCGTAAACTTTCAGAGTACTCTTCTGAAAATTTTGCTGCTCTTGCTCGTATTTTACGTTCATTGATATTCTCTTCGGAACTTTTCGGAGCCTTATCTCTCATTAACCAAATACTAACCAAATACCGGATCATCCGGTTAAACATAATTTATCCCAGTATAATATCAAAATAACGGTTCCCTGGTTGTCAGATAAACGGGTACAACCTCTAGATGGGATTGCAATCTAGGACCGGGTCCTAGGATCGATTTCATTCATGTATCAAGGATCTAGATCCTAGGACCGGACCGGACTGGATTCGCAATTTAACATCCCTATCTAAAATTTGAATGTAACGGGAACGGTTAACTCTTTATTCACAACGATAGCGATGTCAATGACATGCCACAGTGGGCTCAGACAAATAGTTAGACGATAATCTAATGGGTTTTCCATTATATCCTTTATGCAGAATGATGCAGAATGATACAAAATGATGCAGAATAGACCTTTAAAAAATCGAAATATAACCCTAATAATTCGTCAGACCAATCAAAAACAATTAAGGGAGTCGGATTAAATTTAGTGTCTCTACTTAAGGTCCAAATAAACCATATCAGATATGCCTCCATTCCGAAATACGACAGAATTATGACAAAAAAAAAAAAAAAAAAGTTTAAAAAAGTCTAAATTCAGCACCAAATCTTGTTGCTAGATCAGATATTGAAATTTGCGCACATGATAACTATAACGATAATCTATAATTCTGGTAGTTACATAAAATCGTGTAATTTTCGTATCGATATCTCAATGATATGCATTAGTGTCCAGAATTCTTCGGTGCATAAATATACTATGGCACGGTGAAGGGTAAAATCTGAGTTAGGGTAAGGGTAAGGGTGAAATCAGCTATGTTTTTCATTATACAAAAGCGGATTTCAACTCGGGTCATTTGATTTTATGATCAAAGTCACGTTTATCAAACAAAAACAATCGACCCAAATCAATATACTCATGGTTAAGATCTCTTGAATAAATATCCAGGGGCATATAATTTAATTGTTCAAATTCGGTAAAATCATATACCGATATACGTGTACGTATATAATATAGACGGTATTCCCGTTTCACGCTAATATCAAATAAGGCAAGGTGGAGAAATGAAGTATGAGTCACACGGGTTGTTATCTTTATTAAAATTACAAACAGCAAACAAAGCCACGCATGAGCTATTATTAAAACAAGTTTGAGCTTTACTAACCATATATAAAATGATTTACAATCTATCATTATATATATAGTATATATTAATATACCAGATTTTTTTTTCGAAAATTCTTCTCCTTGGTCATCTGTTATGTCAGTAGATGTCAAATGATTATGATTATGCATTAGAAGAGATTTAAAAAGATATTAGAAGCCGTTTTAACATTGTAACTGCTTTCACAAAAATTGATCAATCTAATGAATTCTCGCCAGATAAAACTTACAGTTTCCTATCTTTCAATCCTTCTAATATCTTGTGTTTCTGGCACTCATTATCTCTTCTCAGTATACAGTATCTCTATACAAGAAAGGTTAAACTTTAGTTCTGTACAAATAAACACTATTGGAAGTGCTTGTAATTATGGTGTATTTCTGGGTAAACCAGTTCTCGGTTATTTTGTTGACAATTATGGTGCTAGAAGGTTTGTTTTTGTTTCTTATTTTGAATCTTGTTAACATGATATTAATTTACCAGAATTTTTTATAGAGTATGCTTTGCCGCATCAATTCTAATTTTTGCCGGATTTTCCTGTCTTGCATTGACTTATGAAAAAATTTTTCCAACATCATTTCTCTTATGCGCTTTTTATTTATTTTGGACCGGAGTTGCCTCATCTGGAGGTACACTATTTCAGTTTTCATTTATTTCATCACGTTTTAGGAGTATTAATGCACTGTTAAAATTAATCCATCTTACCAATTTTAGGGGCGGTTTCATTTCTCACAACAACTGTAAGTCAATATAAAATAAAAATAAAATATATAAATCACAAAATCATTCCAAGTATTATATACTATCGGTACATACTTTAACACTTTATTAATGTAGGCAAAAAATTTTTCTTCGAATCGAGGTACTGCAATAAGTATCCCACTCGCCTTACTTGGCCTCTCTGCATTTATATATTCTCAAATAAACATGCACTTTTTCGACGATACCTTCCATTTTCTGCTATTCATTGCTTTCACGGCTGGATTATGTATGTCTTTTGGTAGTTTGTTTTTGGTTGTTATACCAGCTCCTCAACACGTATCCGATACCATTGAATCGGGCAGCAATGATTCAATCTCCAGAGATGATCAGCGAATTGAGCAAACTCCTCTACTTAATAAAAATAATTCTAATACTATAAATAGAGATCAAATCGAGCTAGATATAGGAGGGTGGCAATTACTTCGTAATAAAGATGCCATCTCAATGATTCTTATTTTAGTATTTTTTGCTGGAACTGGGTTAATGTACATAAATAACGTCGGTATAATAATTGAATCCCTTTATCACGCCTCCGCAACTCCTCATTCCGATGCCAAAATTAAAAACCTCCTAGGCTTTCACGTTTCACTCATTTCAATATGTTCATGTATAGGAAGAATTCTCATAGGTCCTCTCTCTGATATTGCAAAGAATTATTTCGATCTATCTAGGATTTGCTCTTTGTTATTTGCTGGTGTTTGGTTATTCTGTGGAAATTTATTGGCCCTTTTGTGGGTTCATGACATAGATCAGCTATGGATAGTATCAACTTGTATCGGTCTTGGCTTTGGAGTTTTGTACGGTGTTGCTCCAACTACTTGTAGCGAGTATTTTGGTTCTAGACACTTTGGCTTTAACTGGTTAGTTTTTAAATCTTTAAATTTGATGTGATTTTTATTTCAATTTATTTATAATATTTACGCGCTTTATATTTATTTTTTCTCTTGATTATAATATTTTAAAAGGGGTCTAATATCTTGCGTAAGTATCAATTCGCTGTCTCTCTAAACTTTCTTTCCAATCTATTAATTATCTTCTCCTTTTTTCCTTTGTAAATTTAGTTTCCAGCTTTAGGTGCTCAAGGTTTCAACCTTTTATTCGGTTACAATAACGATTTGCACAGAGAACATTGTACTGGCTCCGAATGTTATAATCTTGCTTTTTATTTTAGTACTATTAGTTGTTTAATCAGTATTTATATCGCTTATGATTGGTTTTCCAGAGTTCAGAAACAAAGAGAACACAATGAAAGTTAAAATTCAACAGTTTATGTTGTGTTTTTACTTTTAGTAAATAATTTATTTCGCAGTCTTTACCATAATACATTTTTGGTTTATCTAATTAAAATATTTTACTTAATGTATATATGTAGATTTATAACATCTACACAATTATATTATTAGTATTATTTTATTTTATTATTTTTTAAGGTGATCTGTTGTTAATTTTTATTATTATCCCTTAAACCGTCAGGTTTAGCGTGCAAATTTTTACGCTATAATTTTGAAAGAAAATTGAATTCTAAAAAAAAAAAATTTTTTTTTTAATAAATTTTTAATCTAATTGGTTATAATAACTTTCAAAAACTCAAGACACATGACAAACTCCACAGTTACAGTGTGAAACATTCCATGCGGCCTAAACAGGAGTATAAATTTACACGATGGCCAAAAAGTATACGTACTATTTTACCGATTATGCGAAGATGTAACCTGATCAGTATGGTATAGGTTCGATTTTTAAAAACTATACCATACTGATCAGGTGTTATAATTTAGGGTTAGGATTAGAGCGGAATTATAGTTAGGGTTAGGGTTTATAGCAGATTAGTATAGTTTTAGTTGCCTATACCATACTGGTCAGGTTACCTATACCATACTGCTATTCTGTAATTTCCTATTTTACTTATATCTTTGGGACATCTTATTTCTATAATATTAATTTCAAAAACTGATTATATAAAGTTGATTATAAAAAATCTTTAATCAACTTTAATGTAAAATTGATTAAAGATTTTTCATAATCAACATTATATAATTAGTTTTTGAAGTTAATATTACACTTTAATTTTCAAATTTAATACTAAATATTTTTATAATATAATATCATATACAAGTTCTTTTTTTAAGCCCTCTCAAAAATATATTGCAACACTAGGTTTAGGTTAGGTTTAGGTGAAGCTAAATATCACATGAGTATGATATATCACACCATATGATAGTTAGCTTAACTTAAACCTAATATAAACCTAATATAAACCTAATCTAATCTAATCTAAACCTAATATAAACTTAACCTAAATCTAATTTAAACCTAACTTAAACCTAACTTAATATTAAATTTAAGTTAGGTTAGGTTTAGGTTAGATTTAGATTAAGCTAGGTATAATATACTTAGCATATTTTCCTTCTTTAGTATAGCTCTGTATATCCTATAAATTAACTCATAGGTTAACCTACAGGCCAACCTATGAGTTAACCAGTAAGTTAACCTACAAATCAACTTATAAATTAACTCATGAGTCAACCTATAAGTTAACTTATAGATCAACTCATGAGTTAACTTGTGAGTCAACCTATAGGTCAACTCATAAGTCAACCAGTAGATTAACCTATGGATCAAATCATAAGTTAATTCATAGGTCAATCTATAAGTCAACTCACAAGTAGTGTTTGTACTCGGGTAATCAGATATCTGAGTAGTGATTATAGCTACTCAAGTAGATTTAACTAGGTAATATCTGAGTAGATATAACTAGATAATACCTGAAGGTAATTACTAAATTACAGCAAAATATCATAAATATATTTCATATTCATATATATAGTATGTATAGTTGATTCTAGCAATCTGACTAGTTGATAGAATTCATCTGAAGTGATCAGCAGAGAGAGTTTTCATTAGAACTAGGCAAAAATTTTAGTGCAACAATTCCAAGTTCTCATACTCTTCTATTACTATCAATTTTTTATATACTATCTAATCAGAATACTGAAAATACAAAACCAAATCCTTCTTCACCAATATTTCAATCTTATCTAGTTTATTGAAAGAAATCCATTCAATTACTTCCTTATACGAAGTAACTCTAAGTTGAAAGTCTTTCATAAAGTTATCAATATCCTTATTTCTACTTGTCCATTCTTGAATTGTATTATCAGGATCATATGTATTACACTATATATTATTTATGTTATTTTTATTACAATATTCACATTTTCTATATCTAGAATTACTTCTAATTTTTAAATGATTAGTTATTTATATGATTTTTAAGCTCTAATACAAGTGATCTTTATACTCATTGACTAAATTAATACAAATAAAAAAATTATTTAATAAGTAAATATTTATAAACATAAATTGCAGATTTTAAATAACTCAATAATTAATCATAAACTTACTCTCTAAAAGATTAAATAGTTTTGAAAATATTTAGGTTTCTAATTTATGAGAATATTTAGATTTCTAATTTAAGATAAATAATTTAATAACAACTAGCTTACTTAAAAATCTATTAGAGTATTTATTTCAAATTAAATTCCATGTCAATTTCATATTTGTAACAAATAGCAGTTTTAAAAATTCTATTAGAATTACCTGCTTCAGCTGATTTCTAATAATATATAAATGTTTTATGCTTATCTATTTCAATACTAATTCTTGAATAATAACAATAGCTAACTTAATACATTTAGTTAAAATTATTCATATCTGCAAATTTTTTATAATGAATAAATGCTTGATTTTTGTTTTTTTTAACTCTAATTTCATATTTGTAACAATAACTAAACCAGAATATTCTGTTTAGATTATTTATATCTGCAGATTTTTAACAATCAATAAAATTCAGTTAATTAAGAATACTAGGGTGTTCTCAAACACTTCAATTATAGCTAAATTAATAGATTAGAAGATCAATTTTTAATTAGCAAAAAATAATTTTACTAATTAAAAACTGATCTTTTGATCTATTAATTTAGCTATAATTAAGGTATTTGAGAATACTTCTAGTCATTTTAGTAACATCATACAATGAAACTAATATCTTTTTGTTTCATTCTATAAATAAATAAAAAAAAGTTATTAAATATTAATATCAAGAAAAAATAGTTACTACTATCGTCAATTAATTATAGCTATAGTTACTTTAGATATAAAATTAATCTGTTGCAGTTACTATTTTTGCTAAAATATATTAGTTAATATTATGGTCTCAGATATTATTATATCAAACTAGTACAGTTAAAAAAAATCAAAATATCGATATAATATAAACTTTTATACCAGATATATCTGTTGATTATTTAGATAATCTGTGAGTTCACCTGTTAGTAACTCGAGTGGTATTTTTTTAGTCAGATACAAACACTACTCATAGATCAACTTATGAGTTAACTCATAGATCGACCTATAGATCAACTTATGAGTCAATTTATGAATCAACTCACAGGTCAATCTATTAGTCAACTCACAGATCAACCTATGATTTAACTAGTAGATTAACCTGCAGAACAACTTATAAGTCAATTCACAAGTTAAACTATAGGTCAACTCACAGATCAACTCAGGTTAACTTGTGAGTTAACTTATAAATCAACCAGTGGATCAACTAATAAATCAATCTGTAAAAGACAGAACCTATAGGTTAAAAATCCAAATATTAATAAAATTCAATAAAACTTGTCTTATATAAAGTTCTAAAATAACACAATTACTAAATCATTATGTTATAGCTCTGATCTAATTAAATAAACTATAGTATAATATTATTAATTTATTCGTATCATTAGTTATAAAGTTAGAGTTAGATCAGAAAGTTTAAACTTTATATCAAAATTGAGAATAAATTTTTTATTTAATCTGCTGCATATTAATATACTTATCTAAAGTTAAAGTACATAAATTAGTAGATATTTGTAAATACTCTAAAATTCTAATTAGTTAATATTACAAAAAATTACATGCTGGAAAATTTTGTATATTAGTATTTTGTAGTGTTGCATTTTTTTTTTTGTATAATTGAAGTTTTTCATTCGATGGTCTTCAAAATTTTTTTATAAGTATTAGATAGATTACCATAAGTTAAATAAAAATCAGATACTTTTATAAGGGAAAATTTGTTTGTTTTTTTTGCTAATTTAAGAAAAAAAAATTATAGATAATACTTAAATTATTAATTTAATTTTTTTTTTTTTTGTTGTTAAGGCGGCTTACATTGCCAAAAGAATTTTATTAGAATTGTCAATAGGATTATATATTGATAATTCCTACTATTTGTAATTATATGAAGAGTGTATAACAAGCTACATATATAACTTTAGTCATTGTCTATTTTAAGTAGTCAGCTGCACAGGTGTTAGGCCACCCAATTGGTTCTATACTATGCTGCTATAATGGTAACCTGCTTGTGAGTTACCTATTTAAACACTCTGTTCATTAACCCATACAGATCCAACCTAATATCACTATAATACCTAACTGCTTAAGCTAGCTAGCTCATTACGAATCTATTTATCCAAATAGCTTAGTTCTTCTTAGGATACATTGTACTAGATATACTGCTAATACCGCAGAGCCAGTTAATCTCGAAGCAAATCTACTAGAGCAGTCCATACCTATTTTATGAATTTACCTAGCTTAGATCCTTGTAGATATTCGTACAACACCAGGTTCTACTGTGGTCCTCCACTAGTTGGTTAACCTAGTCCTTTTCTAGTATTCAGCTAGTCCCATTTACCCTTCACTCAGAGATCTCAAAACCTTCTACCTTTATTAAACAGAGTTTTCTTTTCGGATCAGTCTTTAGCTAATATAGTCCTGTCAGAAGGCTGTACTACTTTACTGACTCTGGATTTCTACTATACAGGTCCTCTACTTATATATCTTATCAAGATTTATTCATATAATATTATGCTACACTTCCAAGTTCCGATCAATTTGGTACAACTCAATTTACAAAGATACACCCCCAAAAATGAACAGGGTTTACTATAACATATCACAAGGTCTGAGAAATTATTCAAATTTGTCAACAGTAGGATTTAAACCCTAGACCTATTGCATGGCAGTTCGACAACCTAACTACTATACTAGATTGCTGGACCTCAAATTATTAATTTAATATTGATAATATTATTTTATACTAAAGTCTAATTTATGATGAGCAAATGACATTTTTTTATTATTAAAAAATATCATTTGGCTTATTATTAATTAAACCTTAGTAGAGATATAACCTGAATACTATTTCTTTACTCATATTATTTGTAGATAGTGATAGGCAAATCATAGTTTTCTAAAATATCTTACATAAGATATGACTTATACATATAATTTGTAGAATAAAGATTACCTTGTAGGTTTCTTAAAATTATGTTAATGTAGAGCCAACTAGTTTGAATTGGTGACTATATTAAAAATCCTATATTGATTCTGTCACTATTTGTAGAACTTGAAATCAGATAATCTAGTTTTTAGCTAAACCTATAGATCAACTCATGGGTCAACTCTATAGATTACTCATGAATAGAGTTGTTAAAAATCTTGTAAAGACCTAGTCCTTAAATTAACTTCACATAGACTTTTTAGAACTGATTCAAATCTGTCTTATACAAAGTCTCATATGCATATCTTTGTTCTATTTTGTGATCCAATAAATAATTAGATAAAATAGATTAAAAGATGAATAATCGAATATATAATATTAGTAGTAAACTTTAACTCAGCAGTATTTTTTTATTGTCTTTATTGAACTAAATTAAATTTAAATTACAACCTGTATATAGAGTACTACTTATTACCCTACAAAATATGTTGACAATACAAAAAAACTAATACCAATTTTATGATTTTAGAATATACATAAACCTACAAAACAGAATTACTATTTTACAAACTTAGGATGAAATAAACCTATGAAAAATGAAGAGTTAGTAAAAAAATAAACAATGACAAAAATAAGAAAAACAAACTAGTATTTATTAATAGTACTAATTCCAAGTTTAAACATCTATTTTAGCACTATTTTTAAACTCAAAATGAAATGAACCTACGAAAAAAAAGAGTTAGTATAAGAATAAACAACAACAAGAATAAGAAAAAAAAACTAGTATTTATTAATAATACTAATTTCAAATCTAAATACCTATTCCGATACTATTTCACAAACTCAGAATAAAACACAAACCTATAAAAAAAAAAGTTAGTAAAGAATAAACAACAACAACAATGAAAAAAAGAAACTAGTATTTATCAATAATATTAATTCCAAGTCCAAACACCTATTCTGATACTATTTCACAAATATGAATCTACAAAAAAAGAAGAGTTAGTAAAAGAATGAACAACAACAAGAATGAGAAAAAAGAAACTAATTCTTATCAATAGTACCAATTCTAAGTCTAAATACCTATTCCAACACTATTTTATGAACTCAAGATAAAATGAACCTACAAAAAAAGAAGAGTTAGTAAAAGAATAAACAATGACAAGAACAAGAAAAACAAACTAGTATTTATTAATAATACTAATTCCAAGTCTAAATATCCATTCTGGCATCATTTCACAAATCTGAGATAAAACATGAACTTATGAAAAAAGAAGAGTTAGTAAAAGAATAAACAATAACAAGAACAAGAAAAACAAACTAGTATTAATCAATAGTACTAATTCCAAATTCAAACACTTATTCTAGCACTATTTCATAAACTTGTAATGAAATAAATCTATGAAAAAGAAAAGTTAGTAAAAGAATAAATAATAACAAAAACAAGAAAAAAGAAACTAGTATTTATCAATAATACCAATTTCAAGTTCAAATATCTATTCTGATACCATTTTATGAACTCAAAACAAAATATGTATTTATGAAAAAAGAAGTTAGTAAAGAATGAACAATAACAAAAATGAGAAAAAAGAAACTAGTATTTATTAATAATACTAATTTCAAATCCAAATACCTATTTTGATACTATTTTATGAACTCAAGATAAAACACGAACCTACAAAAAAGAAGAGTTAGTAAAAGAATAAACAATAACAAGAATGAGAAAAACAAATTAGTATTTATCAATAATACTAATTCTAAGTTCAAACACCTATTCTGACACTATTTCATGAACTTGAAACAAAACATAAACCTATGAAAAAGAAGAGTTAGTAAAAAAATAAACAACAACAAAAATAAGAAAAACAAACTGGTATTTATCAATAATACCAATTCTAAGTTCAAATATCTATTTCAGTATTATTTCACAAACTCAAGATGAAACACAAATCTATAAAAAAAGAAGTTAGTAAAAAATGAACAATAACAAAAATGAGAAAAAAGAAACTAATACTTATTAATAGTACTAATTCCAAGTCCAAATACCTATTCTAGTACCATTTTATAAACTCAAGACAAAATATAAACCTATAAAAAAGAAGAGTTAGTAAAAGAATGAACAACAAGAACAAAAAAAACAAACTAATATTTATCAATAGTACTAATTTCAAGTTCAAACACCTATTCTGACACCATTTTACAACTTAAAACAAAACACGAACCTACAAAAAAAGAAGTTAGTAAAGAATAAACAACAACAAGAATGAGAAAAACAAACTAATATTTATTAATAATTTCAATTTTAAGTCTAAACACCTATTCTAGCACTATTTTACGAACTCAGGACAAAATATGAACTTATAAAAAAGAAGAGTTAGTAAAAGAATAAACAATAACAAGAACAAGAAAAACAAATTAGTATTTATTAATAGTACTAATTCTAAGTCTAAACATCTATTTTGATACTATTTCATAAATCTAAGACAAAATGAAGCTATGAAAAAAGAAGAGTTAGTAAAAAAATAAATAATAACAAGAATGAGAAAAACAAGCTAGTATTTATTAATAATACTAATTTCAAGTCCAAATATCTATACTAACACTATTTACAAATTTGGAATAAAATAAATCTACAAAAAAAGAAATTAGTAAAAAATAAACAACAACAAGAACAAAAAAAAAAAACTGATACTTATCAATAGTATCAATTTCAAGTTCAAACACCTATTCTGATACTATTTCACAAACTCAAGATGAAATATGAACCTACAAAAAAAGAAAAGTTAGTAAAAGAATAAACAATGACAAAAATAAGAAAAACAAACTGGTATTTATCAATAGTACCAATTCCAAGTCCAAACACTTATTCTAGCACTATTTCACAAACTCATAACAAAATAAACCTATGAAAAAGAAGAGTTAGTAGAAAAATAAACAATGACAAGAATGAAAAAAACAAACTAGTATTTATTAATAGTACTAATTTAAAGTCTAAACACCTATTCTGGCACTATTTCACGAACTTAAAATAAAATAAACCTATGAAAAATAAGAGTTAGTAAAGAATAAATAATGATAAGAACAAAAAAAACAAACTGATATTTATCATTAGTACTAATTCCAAGTCCAAATACTCATTTCAGCACTATTTTACAAACCTAAGACAAAACATGAACTTATGAAAAAAGAAGTTAGTAAAAGAATGAACAATAACAAGAATAAGAAAAAAAACTAATATTTATCAATAATACTAATTTTAAGTCTAAACACCTATTCTGATACTATTTTATGAACTCATAACAAAACACAAACCTACAAAAAAAAAAGAGTTAGTAAAAGAATGAACAACAACAAAAATGAAAAAAAAGAAACTGATACTTATTAATAGTACTAATTCCAAGTTGAAACATCTATTTCAATACTATTTTATAAACTCAGGATAAAATGAACCTATAAAAAAAGAAGAGTTAGTAAAAGAATAAACAATGACAAGAACAAGAAAAACAAACTGATATTTATCAATAATACCAATTCCAAGTTCAAATATATATTCTGGCACTATTTTACAAACTCAGAACAAAATATGAATTTATGAAAAAGAAGAGTTAGTAAAAGAATGAACAATAAAAACAAGAAAAACAAACTATTATTTATTAATAATACTAATTTCAAGTCCAAACATCTATTTTGACACCATTTCACAAACTTAAAATAAAACACAAACTTATGAAAAAAGAAGTTAGTAAAAAATGAACAACAACAAGAACGAGAAAAAAGAAACTAGTATTTATTAATAATACTAATTTCAAGTCCAAACATATATTTTAACACTATTTTATGAACTCAGAACAAAACATAAACTCATGAAAAAGAAGAGTTAGTAAAAGAATAAACAATAACAAGAACAAAAAAAACAAACTAGTATTTATCAATAATTCCAATTTCAAGTCTAAACACCTATTCTGATACTATTTCATAAACTCAGAACAAAATACAAACCTACAAAAAAGAAGAGTTAGTAAAAGAATGAACAATAACAAGAACAAAAAAAATAAATTAGTATTTATCAATAGTACTAATTCCAAGTCTAAACACCTATTCTAGCACTATTTTACAAACTCAAGATGAAATATAAATCTACAAAAAAAGAAGTTAGTAAAGAATGAACAACAATAAGAATAAGAAAAAAAAAACTGATTCTTATTAATAGTACTAATTCTAAGTTCAAACACCTATTCTGGCACTATTTCACAAACTCAGAACAAAACACAAACTTATGAAAAAGAAGAGTTAGTAAAAGAATAAACAACAAGAATGAGAAAAACAAATTAGTATTTTTTAATAGTATTAATTCCAAGTCTTAATATCTATTCTAGCACTATTTTACAAACTCGAGATAAAATATGAACCTATAAAAAAAGAAGTTAGTAAAGAATAAACAACAACAAGAATGAAAAAAACAAACTGAGATTTATCAATAATACCAATTCTAAGTTCAAACACCTATTCTAGCACTATTTCACAAACTCAGAATGAAACACGAACTTATAAAAAAAGAAGTTAGTAAAGAATGAACAACAATAACAATAAGAAAAAAGAAACTAATATTTATCAATAATACTAATTTCAAGTTCAAACATCTATTCCAATATCATTTCATGAACTTGAGATAAAATACAAATCTACGAAAAAGAAAAGTTAGTAAAAGAATAAACAACAATAAGAACAAGAAAAACAAACTAGTATTTATTAATAATACTAATTCCAAATTCAAATACCTATTCTAGCACTATTTCACAAACTCAGGACAAAATATGAATCTATGAAAAAGAAGAGTTAGTCAAAAAATGAACAACGACAAGAATGAGAAAAACAAACTTGTATTTATCAATAGTACTAATTTTAAGTTCAAACACCTATTCTAGTACTATTTTACAAACTCAGAACAAAACATGAACCTATGAAAAAAGAAGTTAGTAAAGAATAAACAACAACAAAAATAAGAAAAAAAAAACTAATACTTATTAATAATACTAATTCCAAGTCCAAATACCTATTCTAGCACTATTTTACAAACTTGGAACAAAACACAAACCTACAAAAAAGAAAATTAGTAAAAGAATAAACAACAAGAACGAGAAAATCAAACTGGTATTTATTAATAGTACTAATTCCAAGTTCAAACACCTATTCTAGTACTATTTTATAAACTCAGGATAAAACAAGAATCTACGAAAAAAGAAGAGTTAGTAAAAGAATAAAGAATAATAACAAAATAAGTGCAAGATTTAAATACTGAAATAGTATAATTATATATATATTAGTATATATCTTCTGTAGCAAAAGTATTCGACAACCTAAAAACAATGAATTTATCATACTATTTATAATTACAGGTGTTTGAATGCTTTTGTTTTACAATTTGTACTAGCATGCAAAAATAAAAAATCTAATTATTACTAGAATTTTTTATTACTTAATATTATAGCTGATTATGAAATTATAAAATTACTGAATCTGATTGGTTAGAGTTAAGGTGATTAAATTTTATGACAATTAATAATTATGCTATATCACATAAATGATTAGCTCAAATTTTAAATTAACTGTGCATACAGATTTTTATATTATATGAATAACAATTATTTAACATATTAAACAATATGTATAAAAATAATACTGATACATATTCAATTTATTTTATTAATAAAATTAAAATTTGATCATAGTAATTTGATCACTATCAAAATAATCACTCTGAGCTTTAAATAAAACTTCTACTCTTTTAGATATAGATTCATATAACTTGTTATATATATTAATATCGAATTTGTTCTATATCTGCTTTATATTTTCTCATAACTCTTTTTCATCTTTAGACTTAAGTTTACTTAAATATTATTTTATTTTATTCCAAACTTGCTCTATAGAATTAAAGTCCGAGAACTGAGAAGGCTATTTAAGTACAGTATATTTCCTATAAGCAAGCCAATTTGTAATATATTTGGAAGTATGTTTTAAATCATTGTCATGTTGAAATAAATATCATTAACATTTAGATTATACATCAAGAGTATATTTTTTAAAGATCTTGATAATACCTTATAATAACCTCTCAAATTTATTATACCTTTAATGTGATATAATTTACTAACTTCATAAGAAGTTATGCAGCTCTATACCTAAAATTTTAGTAAATTGAATATTTAATTAATTAATATATAATTTTATTTTTTTATTATTAGAATATTCAAATATAACTCTTTACTATTATACTTCTACTATCAAATTGTTTTATAGAATTAATATAAGAGATTTTAATAGGTTCATATAGTTTGGTCTAATAATACTAGTGAAAATTTGACCTAAAAAGTAAAAAATTTACTTTCATCAGACCAAATAATTCTCTTCTAGTTATTTACTGTTCAGTTCATATATTTTTTAGCAAATTCAAGCTATTAGTTGATGTATTTTGATTTGAAAAATTGTTTTTTTCTTTTAACTCAGGACACAAACCTATTTCTTTTTAGTGTATTTCTTATTGTTTCAACTAAAACTTGTTTATTTGTTTTGTTAATATAGTTAGCATAGATTTCAGTTACTGTTAAACCTTTGTTAGAGTCTAATAGTTTAATAAATTTTTTTTGTCATTAGCTAACAATATTCTTGAGTGTTCTGATCTTTTTTAATCTTCACTTTTGCTAGTTTCTTTATCTTTTTGGATTATTCTACTAACTGTTAAGGGTACAATATTTATATATTTTTCAATTTTATATTTAAATAACTGAGTTTATTTAAAGTAAGTATTTTTATATGATCTTTTTTTTTTTTTTTTTTTTTTTTTTTATACTTAGGCGATCTTGCCCTTCATTTTATTAAGAGATATACTAAATAAGTACAAAGACAAATACAGAAAATTAAAACTATTTAATT